>JAODGE020024600.1:0-20208 GCA_027574965.2 Ecitophya simulans
CCTGCTTGTATATGATTACAGAGGTATATAACAACGTTCAAAATAATTCTTCATTGCTTACTAACTATAAATCGTAATATTACAGGAAGAGTTCATGAGTCCGGTTTTCATAGCTGAAGCAGAATACGTCATTGCTGGTATGATCCAACTCTTCGTTTATTGTGCCTTCGGTAACGAAATGACCGCTTCAGTAAGCTATTTCCCTGAATGCAAACGAACAAGAATAACTTATATCATTTGATAGAGTTCAGCTGTAGCCGATGGCATCTACGAATCCAAGTGGTACTCCTTCACTAATGGCGAAAAGCGTGTCTTGCTCATCAACATGCTGCGCCTCCAAGTTCCGATTCAATTCACGACTGGAAAGTTTGCGGTGTTGACCTTGGCCACGTTCGTGTCGGTATGTCTTTGATATGCCTTACCGGCCAAGCAATTAATACTTATTAACTCACACTTGCTACTTGCAGATCGTAAAAGGATCGTATTCATATTTCACTTTCTTGAAACAGAGTAAATAACTGTACTTACTCGTATTCTACTGCTTCAATTCTATCCTAATGGGAGGATACGACACGCTTTAGTTATTATTTATGCTGATATGTATACATGTCTATATCAAAATGAGCAATGTCTGGAATACCGAAATAAATACAATATCCTGCAATGTGCCTATATCAACACGTAATTTAATTATTCATTACTTATTGTAAGCTACCTAGATAGCATGTGTGAATGTCTTTTAAAAGTAATATATCTTTAATATTTTTAGAACATTACATTTTAAATTAAGAAATAAACTAATAATTTTCATCATTTTAAAAATCTTCACACTTATATCTAGCCCAACCATGTATTTCAATAATAACAGTAATCAACTGATACACCTCGACATTCTCGAACATCACGAAATTACAGCTTTCGGACCACATTTATCGCCAAACTATGAATTCAATATTTATGTCAAAATCTCAGCCAAATTTTATATATACCTGAGCTCCTTCCTTCCACCATGTCTCTCAATAATCCAGTGAAGGTTGTCAAAATGACTTCTTTGGTGAAAGCACCGCCTCTAACTGAAAAACTTTTCGAAAAATACTTTGAAACAAATATCTGGATTTTTAGAACTTGTGGATTATGGCATCCTCTAGAATCAGACTCTTTCTATCAAAAAGTTTCTACTTATGCCTACAGTTTTCTAATCCTGGCATATCTCTCACTCTATCAGCCGGCAGAAACTGCAGTAATGTTTGTTGCACCTGATCTCGACACAGTACTTCGAGCGTTAAGAGACCAACTGAATCACTTCAGTTGTTTCTACAAAATGTTCGTCTGGTTTCGTCATCGTAAAATTATCCTTGCCATGATTGAAGAAATGAAGGATCCAAAATATAATTACGAACAAGTTCAGAATTATTTCGACGTAAACGCCATTGTTCAGAAGAATAAGAAAGAGGCTGATCGTTGGATGTTACTGTTTCTCGGTTTTATTTCTTCGATCTGTTTTAATATGACTCTGATGATTGTGTACATTTTCATATTTGAGGCAGAGAAACAGTACAGAACTGATGATAATGGCAATAGAATTTACGACCAACCTTTGGCTGTGCTTTTAATTACACCGTTTTCGCAACACACGAGAATTGGATTCATGTTGCATTTTATCTTTGAAATCATTGCGTTGGAAATTCATGGGTGGATGATTGCTGGCAAGTTTTTAGTAATTGAGTGCTTTTCAAAAGTTAAAACAACTCCGCAAAATAGGTTTGGATGGATTGTTTACTAGTTTGGTAAGTTGTATCAGTGCCCATTTGGACATCCTGTCTGACGCATTCAAAACCATCCGACCAAGATGTATGGAACGGTTGAAAATGCCAATTGGGGCACATTTGCATGATACACCGGAACTTCAAGAGGAAATGCAGCAGGAAATAAAAAAATGTGTCGTGCATCTTAATATGCTTTTGGAGTAACAATATTCACACTATAACATGAATTATTTTAAACAAACATTCATTTTAAGTGTATCAAGTAAAGTTGAAGATATTTACAATATGCAGACGTTTTTCCAAACCATGATTTCTCTATTTGAAATGTGTTTCTGCTTATATTTATTATCCGGAGTAAAATTAATCATTAGAATTAACTAGTCTTCCACTAACATCAAATATTTTAGTCTTTGGATGTGAGCGTAGGTGCAGAACTCACTTATTTAATCTCAACTAGTTTTGAGCTGTTTATGTATTGCTGGTTTGGAAATTCAATCACAGAGAGCGTAAGTTTCTCAATTTAAAAAAGATTTTTTTAAATAAACAAATTTATATTTCCAGAGCAATGCTTTGACTACAAGCATCTATGATGGCGATTGGCTTTCAAGTAGCCCCGGTTTTAAAAAATCTATGTTTATTACAATGATTCGAATGCAACGGCCGATTTATATGACCATTGGAAAGTTTACGCCATTGACATTCACAACATTCGTATCTGTAAAGAAAAACAAACATTTCGTGATTCTCAAATTTTTTATAAAATGTGTTTTAGATGTCCCGAATTGCATACAGCTTCTTCACAGCCCTAAAAAGCGACGCCATTGCTTAAAATGCTTAAACAGCACGACAGTTTTACATATTAACATAGAATATGTTTACTAGTATCACCTCGTAATTGACTTGTACGATTGCGTTTACTTTGCTTGAGTCTACTCGCATAAAAAAATGTGGATAAACCAGTTTCTTGTCGTTGCACTTACTACTGGCGCACTTGGACAAAAGCAACTTTTGTAATTCGACTTAGTTTTCAATTGAGAATTGCTGCGCATTGATCGATTGTGCAATAAAATAATTATCAACTAGAGATAGAATTAAAAACAATTCCAAGTAATTGTTTCTCCACTGAATCAAGTAAGTATAATACAAACACATTGATAGAATTCGCAATTGTATATTGTATATTGTATATTTTAATTGGCATAAAATGATAACTCAAGTGTAAAAGTTGAATCAAAGACAAGTCTAGATTATTGAACTTACGAGTTACATTGTACTTTAGATCTTCGCCTTCGAGAAAAACAACCATTAAATGTATAATCTGAACGATATTAAATTACTATCAACGCCTAAATAAAAACAAACCTATCTTATCATGGATATACTTTGCCATGGGTCATCGTTTATGACTCTAGCCGCGGAGTTTTATGCAGTGTATCCGATGGTATAATAAAAATACATAATAAATCGAGCAAGTCGTCTGATTGAATTGCGCAATGCATAATGGGTGGCACTTAGAATGACGATAGCAAATTGACCCCTCTTTAGAAAGGCAACGAGTTAATTATTGCTTGAACGTAGATTCAGTTGTTTCGCTCTTGCGCTTAAAACCGATCATTGTGGTCATTTTTATCCAGTATCCCCCACCGAAGTACTTGGATATTCAAGATGATGGGACCACAGCATCACGCTCAACCAAACAACGATGCCAACGGGGTGAGCTGTATTTAGTTACATATTATTATTAATTATATTGTTTTTGCATTTGATACTTATACTTATAATAACAACGTGCAATTCTAACTGGGTCAAGCTTAATCGAAATTTCATAGTTGTCTAATTGAAAGGTTTGGAACTTCCAATCTGGGGATAATTACATTTCAACATGGGTATATATTAGAGCGAATTATAGACTAGACGCAATTGTGACACTCACTCTCTAGCATATAGTTGTCTAACTATTTCTAACGTATAAATAATTTTTTTACAATGTTGAAAATATCAGACGTAATTAATAATACATAAATAAATATGGACAAATTTTAATATTGTAACATTTCAGCCAACCTTAATGCCCGGTGGACAATACATCAAACCAGCAAATTCAAAAAGTACCTTCATGATCTTCTCGCCACCGGCAGAAGAAGTTGGTGCTTTGGCTCGCAGCCTGAAAATTTTCGAAAATCATAAAGTCAATCTCCTCCACATTGAATCGCGTCCCTCTAAGCGATTCCCCGGCAAGTACCAGTTTGTTGTAGAGTGTGATACTGATAACATACAGGATCTTCAAGTCGCCATTGACGAAATCAAAAAGGACAGTGAATATTTCAATATAATTTCACGCAATCACAGCGACAACAAAGGTACGAAAACTAAGTAAAATTTAACTATTTTTTATGGCAATAATACTCTAATTATGATTCAGATTCAGTCCCATGGTTTCCGGGTCATATCAAAGACTTAGACCGCTTTGCAAATCAAATTTTATCGTACGGCGCTGATTTGGATTCCGACCATCCCGGATTTACCGATTCCGTTTATCGCTCTCGCCGTAAATATTTTGCTGACATTGCGTACAACTATAAACATGGTCAGCCGCTTCCACGCGTCGACTATACTAAAGAAGAGATCGACACGTGGGGTCAAGTATTCAATCAACTTACCACATTGTATCCAACGCACGCTTGTAAGGAACACAAACATGTGTTCCCTCTCTTAGTAGAGAATTGTGGATATCGTGCTGACAACATTCCCCAATTGGAAGATATTTCTAACTTTTTGAAAGGTTTGGTTACAAAGTATCTAAAACCATATCGAATACAAGCAGCTGTTGAATGCCTCTAGAATGTACTGGATTCACCCTGCGTCCAGTCGCTGGTCTTCTCTCATCTCGTGACTTTCTGGCTGGTCTCGCCTTCAGAGTTTTCCATAGTACCCAATACATCAGACACTCGAGTCGTCCACTGTACACTCCAGAACCTGACGTATGTCACGAAGTCCTTGGCCATGTTCCCCTCTTCGCCGATCCTGCATTTGCCAGATTTTCACAAGAAATCGGCTTGGCGTCTTTGGGAGCTCCAGATGAGTACATTGAGAAGCTGGCAACAGTAAGAATAAGATAATTATAATGATTTTCGAAATTAAGCACATTCCATTGTAGTGCTTCTGGTTCACTGTTGAGTTCGGTCTCTGTCGCGAAGAAGGCGAATTAAAAGCGTACGGCGCTGGTCTCCTTTCTTCTTTTGGAGAACTCCAATATTCTCTATCTGACAAACCCGAGATCAGACTATTTGAACCAGCTAAAACTGCCGTTCAAAAGTATCCGATCACAGAATATCAACCTGTTTACTATGTCGCAGAGAGCTTTGAAGATGCCAAGAACAAAATGATGTAAGTCTACGCGCATTGCGCGAGATAAAATATTAAAAAAACATGTTTTCTAGTAAATTTGCTGCGACTATTCCGAGGCCATTTGCAGTCCGTTATAATGCGTACACGCAGAGTATTGAAGTGTTGGATTCTAAAGAGCAGCTCTGCACATTGATCACAAATTTGACTCAAGAAATGAGTATTTTGCAAGATGCCTTGCGCAAATTGTAATCATATCAACCTTATCTTAATGGACATATATAAATCTATAAACAAACTAACTACTGACTATAACTATATTATTCTATAAGTTACTTATTACTAAACTGAAATCGTAATAAATTTTCTTAACTGTTTATTGGTCTTTTGTTTGTTTTTGTTGATCAATTTGGTTTGAAATTAGCCTCGTTTTACAACACATCACACCATTCCCGAAAAGAAAATTGAATGAGCATAAGAGAAACAGACATATTTACATTAAGTTATACTTAGTCACATCTATGATTAACCTAGCTTGTATTATTATCACATGATAATTTGTCGTAATATTTGGCTGCCTACGCACTTTGAGTTTGTTTAGATTATTGTTCCGGCGTGGTTGTCGTGTTTGTAAAACCTCCCATTGGAGCGATGGCAGTTTGGCTGATGGGTATCGTAATCGGCATGGTAACCGCTGGTACTATGACCGATGGTGCTCCTGGTACCACACCACCAGCTAAACCGGTCAACATCGTTGTGCTGCTTACTGCACCGGAATTGTATTGAGAAGAGTCCTAAAACATTTAAAACATTTCTAATAAACGAATATAACGTATATTGAATAAAACAAACATTTGCTTGAGAATGCCCGGGGTGCGTCGGAATTATCCCATGTCGAGCAATTAGCAACTGTTCCGATACTCGTCGCAATTCTGCTTGTTGTTGCCCAATAATCGCTTGAAGTTCGGCGTGTTTACGTTGCCAATCTGCCTGTGACTATAAACATATTGCAATAATATTGTTATCGCGTTCGACGATGATTTGATGCAAAACCTACAGGATGTGGTGATAACACTGCTGGTGGTGGTATACTGGCAATAACAGGTTGTACTGGAATTGCGGCCACGTATTGTGGAGGTTCCAAAAACGTCGTCAGCGCTAACTGCGATGATTGTGTTGGGAGATTTTTACTCTTCACGCTAGCCTTCGATTTCTGCAAACAACACGCCAATAAATGCGATCTGTCATCTTTACATTTTCTTGCCATAGAGTGTTGCGTCATAGCCGAGTGCCGTGATGTGGGAGAATCCGCAGACATTGACGTACAATCTGAAGATGGCTGCTCCATTCTACTCCTTGAACTCCAGGGAACAGACGAATTGTTATCCACCGATTCACCCATAAACTCAATGCTCTCTTCTTTCATACCTTGTCGCATTACATCAACATAGCTACGAATCACAAATTTAGATAAATCTAAAAAAAATATTATAATAATTCTACCTGACAAGTCTATGAGTGCAGACCACAAACTCTGGTTTGCTATTCCACTGATGGTACGTGATATAAAATCGAGTCTGTAACCAAATCCACTGTTGTCCTTTGGTCAAAAAACGGTAATAACAAGATGTGCCTTCGCCTTTCTTCATGAGAGCGTCGTGACAATCAAGGACGCGCTCAAGATCATCGATGTGATAGTAATCATAGCCTGAAGTGCCCAATAGCTCGAAGGGAAGGTACCCAATAATTGGTGGCGCTCTGTGATCCAGGAACAAGAACTTCCACTCAAGACTGTGTCGTGATGTGAATTCACTTTTGTACGAATCCACCAAAGGCATTTCGCGGATTAGTTGTGGAGTTTGTAAATGACCAGTCCCAACAAATAATAACCTGAAAAACATTAATAATTAAGACGTCTTTTATGGTCTCGTAGCTATCATAGTTTACCTAGCTTCGGGCTCAGTTTCTGAGTATCCAGAGTATTTAGAACTATCAGTTTGTATAGTATCAGAGTCAGATCCTAACAAAGCAATAGTAATTAAAAAATAGCATTGTGGGAAATAGAAGATTTAAAGTAACATACTAAAGTATCCCGCAAAATGCACCAGCTCGTAGTCCAATGGCTGCATTGCATCCGAAGTTCCACGACGTAAATGGCAAGAAAAGGACAACTGTCCTTCATCGTTGCTTGGACCTCGTAATAAAATATTGTAAAGGTCATTTTGCTCTTCTTCGCTGGTAAGCTCGTATATCGTCATTCCTAAAACATCATTCTAAAAGGACATTAATAACTTGATTAAATGCTAGATGACGTGGCAACTGAATTAATTACTGGCAAATGTCCTAGAAGTGATGTCATATTCTCGGAGGCGTAAAATATTTGCCCGCTTGTGCTGAACACTATAATGAATCCATCTACAGCTTCCAGAATGAGGTGCGTAAACTCTTCATTTGACAAAAATGGCGGCTTCCAGTCTTCTTGGATTTCGTGTACTCTTGACCTTACAGCAACTTCTGCAAAACAGATTATTCATTAAATTATGAAAAGCGTTCTTACAATAATGAGTCAAACCGTTGTGATTTTTGAGGAAAGCAATTGTGGCCTTGAGTACTGTAGATTTGTCCATTTTTCTTGAGCCTGTGGACACCATAGAGCTCAGTTCATTAACGAGCAGATTAAACTGATCCCTTCGTTTTTTCTCGCTCAAATTCCTTGATTTCCTATAAACCACACCGACAAAATTAGTCGCAAAACAACGAGTAAGTGAGATGTCAAATTGATTTACCTTTTAGAATCCTTATCATCTGAATCATTGTCCATAACATCACTAGAACAACGATTGGTCAGAGTCAAGGTCATGATAGATACTAAGTAAATTTTATTAAAAGAAAATGCAAGTGATAACGGTTTGCAATGCTAACGACATGCACCGTAATAATCTTGATTTGCAACTAATAACGGGCACGCATGTCAAGCGCATATAATAACATTGCAAGGAGAGTGATTTGCATTAATACGCCTATTAAGTAATAGTTCAAAGTATTAGCATAAGCACTCGTGAAAACCGCAAGAGCAAAGCCAATCAAATAAATATACGCTCGTAGTAATGAGCAAAAATCAAGGTGCTTGTAGCGACAACACGCGTGTCACGAATATCCGTGCAACTATACAGTAATTGCACCGAGCGATTTGCAAGCTGCTTGACTCGAGAGTACCGTTAAGTAAAAAATAAATAAAAGTACAGTTACGCTTATTGTTGCTGCAACTGCGAGCTGACGATTAGGATTAAATTTGTTTGCGTTGCTTTGCAATTGTCGTCACGATTCTATTGCATTTATGTAATATATAATGTCGTGTCAGGTTAAATGTTCACCGAGATCGATTGTAACGGATCTCTGTGTGTCATGCGAAAGTAAACGTAATTACGTTAATCTTGTTACGCTCCTTGGCACCGACGTTAAGTGTTAAATTTGGACCTAAGCGCAAAACCAGCGGTGACATTTTCGAGAGGGTGGAAATTTGATACACTTTAAGAAGGATTGACTTACTCCGAATACCGGGTCGAGCCTCGTTTAATATGCGACATCGTGCCTCGAGAGTCCTTTACGGCACAATTCGAGTTTTTGCTAGCACGGGAAAAACGCAATCTAAGTCAGCTCCATTTTATTGCGAAACTTTCCACTTTGCACTTCAGTATGCACTCGCAGGACGCCACACACAACTTCCATCTTTATCCAGTGTCAGAGGACGGAAGATAAAACTTTACACATGCGTACGACGCGACCAAATTCCAAAACGATTGTGCGAGACGGTCGTGGCGAATTCCACTTCGCAGAGCACGCACTCCCGGGACGAAGGCGAATCGACTTGTAATTTGTAACCAGGTGCGCTAATGGACGGCCACCGCGAGTCGGTGGCAGGACGGCGCGAAGGAGCGCTTGGTTAACACACCGCACACAACAACGCACTCGACGACTGCTCGTCGGCGTGTTGTGCATGCGCATTTTCATCAATTTTGCGCTCCAAGCACATTTCCGATTGGGGATGACTTATCTACAGAATGTCCCTGCCAAATTCAAAGATACGCTTTTTTTCGCACGGCGTCGCAAACGTATCACTTCGCCGGAACATTGCAGATTGATCCCTTGCACTTCATTTAACTCCAATTATGTATCCTCGCGGCGCACAATTCATGCAAAGCAAATAAACAAATGTTCTCGAAGAATATCAACCCTCTGTATAACTAAGCATCAGTTGCCCTGTACAATCTAGGTACAACTTCGAATCAATCGTTTCCCGTAACGAGGAGCGTGCTCACATCAGGTAATATCATCATCGCTCTCTACGCTTCGCACTCCCGTCGCGCTGGTAACTTGTTGACTCTGTTCCCTATAGGGTCCCACGTACAAGGGTGAGTCTCCCTTCTAGCATTGCACGCGTACGAAATACGTACGCCCAATTTCTCACAAGAAATACAATTCACTTAACAAATCGTGTTATTTACGGCTTTTTGAGGTTTCGCTCTTCCGCCCCGAATAAACAAAAATTATATTGTAGCGCTGAGTAAATATGTGTAAATATTGATTTCATAATCCGTACAGCTGCAAAATTCTAACGGGTATTGAAATATTAGCCCACTTGTTAATTATTATATCAGAGGTTTGAACAAATTTTGTTTGGAAACAATTATTAATCTAAGTATTAAGCCAGCTATATTTTGATATTATAAACAATTTTCTAGAAGTTAATCATAGTTTAATTTAAAACAATGTTCAGGTCTCTATAATATTTTTGAGTAAATAATGATCACGTGCTGGCTAGTTGTGTTGCAATATATCTCAACAGCAAAAACACTGCCGAAGGTATGTAGTTGGAATTGTCGGATGATTGCTGAAAGTAGGATAATGTAAATTTGGTTTTAATATTTATTAAAATATAGATTTTTTGTAGTATTCATTATTATCTCCTTATCTCCTCACTCATATTATACGTCCCAATTTTTTATTATAATTGAATTTAAGAAATTGTACTTACAGTCTTTTTTTATTATATATTGATAAAAATCCATACAACAAAAACATTTAATATTTGTTAGGCAAAACTCTCTAAAACTCCAGATTTTAAATTCTAGGAACATAAACTCTATTTTTGTACATGATTAGTTTCCTTTGAACACTATACAATAGTTCTTTTGAAAGTATTGCAAAATAAATACTATGTTGAGTATCCATCAACATCTTAAAAACATGAACTACATTTTATACAGAAATATTTGCAAATCATCATTCAACTTTTACTTTTTCTAATGTCTCTCATACTGAACGCACTGTTACAAATATGATACAGCTTGTAAGTTTGCGATTAACCCAGTCAACTTATAGTCATTTCGATTTAAACATTTATTCGTGTTAAAACCGGCAGTTAGCTAACAAATTAGGTAATCTGATTACGATTTTCAATAAAATTACGTAATTTATCATCAAATTATTTCTTTTTTGTCTTCACATTGTTCGCACTTTTCGTCGTCATTTTCGGCGCACTTTTTTGTTTAAGGGTAGTCCCAGCCTGATTAGTGCTCGTAACACAGTTCGTGTTTTTCACTTTTGTTTGAAGCGTCTTTACAGCAGCCGACTTTGGCTGCGTCCTTAACACGTTTTTCTTGATTTCCAGAGCGGAGGTGCTCGCAGTTGTGGGTGCAACATTCAGTTTGTTATTTAACTGTTGCGAACAGCCGTTTCTATTCGCCACTTTTGTGTTATTCAAATTGAGCTTTATTTTGAGTTTCTCCGGGTTATAGAAACTGCTTCGTATGTTGTTTATTGAACGCGTTAGATCACTTATTTTCGGAATCAAATCTGTTCTTGATAATGTCGACGCAGACTTTCTAGGTGACATTTCGACTGATGGATGAACGGATCTGCCCTTGAGCGAGTTTAAGTAATCTTCAAATTTAGATGTCATCTTATCTGGTGAGGTTTTAACATTTGAGGAAGCCGTAGATAAAAACTCAACGATTTTTGGTTTGTGTGGTAGTTGCTCCGATGATTTATTTACGGTGCCCGATAAACAGAACTTGTCAGATACAGTACGATTATTTGAACGATGTGGAGTTTCGACCAGTTTTGCGTCTAGTTTATAAGGATTCCTTTCAATCTCTTTATCAATATGATCTAGAAATCTGTCCAAATGCCTTTCTTTCGCACTTTTTACAGGTTCTTTTATATCTTTGGATACAAATTTGTTTAGTAGAGTGTCCAAAGATGTACGTGTTGATATTAGTGATGGCGAATTGTTGGTGTGCACTGACTTTTGTTTTGGTATAGGGGCATAGTCAATAGTTGTCATTGAACTGTGTTCTGGGATGTTCTCCAACTTTTCCGAAAAGTTTAATAATTTCGAACTTGTTTTAAATGCGCCTGCCGAACTGCTTTTCTTCAAAATTCCTTTCGGTGTTGACTCCTTGCCAACTTTTGTAATGTCCTCAATATTAACGATGTCGTTCAAATTTTTTGTTGCTGTTACAACACCTTTTGGCTTAACGTTTGTATTTCCCGTGGGTTTTTCCACTTTTTGCACTTTATTTAGGTCAGGACGAGGTGGCACTGCACTTTTTACTTCCGGCTTCTTTACGACTGACTTGTTTACTGTCGGTTTAGTGGCCTCGAGTTTGGCTTTACTCGCCAACTGTTTTTGATTCTGACTGCGATTCACAGTTCCACTCCAAACAAGTTTGTTCTTGAGCACGGTCCTCCAACCTTTCTGGTCAGCTGCTTTCACTTCGTCTCTCGACGGCTTGCCTTTGTTACGTTTCGCGAAGATTACTCCCCAGACATCATTACGATTACACAGCTGCGACAAAGAAAATCGTAATTATTATTTATCATCATCGCTAACGGCCTTTGTTCATTCAACTGAGAAGCAAATGTGTGCCTACACGTACCTCGAAAAAGATTTTTGACGTTTGTCCTAATTTGAGGATGTCACTCACTGCTAACGAGCGCAAAATTTTCAAAAACAGTTTTGTCGGTATGCATTCCAAACGCGCGTCGCCACGATCAAGTGCCAAACAGTAATCGACGACGTGCCGACCAAAAAGACGATGTATCTCGCTCACGAACGATTTTGCGATCTGCAAATCCCCCAATGGGCACTTCTGCTTCCTGGGGAAGACGTGCGGACCGTGGGTAATGTTCCAAATATTGAGCACCACCTAAAATTGAAACCAATACGGTTTAGAACTATTAAATACAGCCATTCTTTGCAATACTCGCCTCCTTGTTGGAGATGGTAAGGCCGTAATAGTCGCGATTGGGTGCACGCGCTCTTGAATACAGTTGCAAAATCACTCCGTCCCTGTCGGCCATTAAAATAAATCGGTAAGAATGGCACTCAAGTTAAAATAAAGTAAAAATGACGTTAAAACATTAATGTGCGTTCTAGACGTCAAATGTGACGTATTTTCAAAATAAATGATGTGAAAATTAAATATCACTGCGCGCCACGATACCGGTCATGACGATCTTACAAAGCAGTTCGCTAACGAATGATAAGTAGAATAAGTAAAAGTAGCGAAAATGAGTAATTTGCACTTAGATTAGTGGGGACGAAAATTTAGAACCAAAATAAAGCACGACTTTGTGACTTTGATTATGATTATCTGCGCAGTTGCGTAAACACATTAATGGTAAATCAAACATTAACTTACCAGAAATAGAAATTCAAATGGAAACGCAAACGCGTAGGTCACTCACTGGAACTGATTGACGACACTCTCGTTATCTGTAGCCAAGGCCTGCGATTGCACTTCTCCCACGAAAAGAATTGAACTTTCCACCAGGCGCGGTGACCGCGCGTCTTTTGCTCTCGCACACCGCAGACGATCGTCTGTAAAAAGTCATCAGTCGATCAGACGATCACTGACTCGCGAACGAAGAATGCGATCATGTTACAAACTGCAAGTGTAAAGTGCTTTGTCAAGCGCTCGGCAAATCACACACACGTCGCTATGCTCCACGAAGAGTTATATAAAGTCGTTTGGTTTGTTAGGCAGTACATGTCCAAGCGACGGCGCGGTGTAATTACGAAAGAAAGTAACACGCACGCTCCAAATCGCACGCACATGAATTCGATCAACTATTAGTTATTGTTTTTTCTAACAAAACAAAAAATTCGTAAACACGTTGTGCAGTGTGTAGAAATGTGTATACTTACTATTGCAAAACGCTTTAGTCTTGAACTCGTCAGAAGAAGTGGTAAACTGTTAGAAATATTCCAACTATTATCGGCACTTCTATTCGCGTATTGTAACACTTTTGAAATAAGCCGCGCGATAGGATTGCAAACAAAGCAACCACTGTACATCGGTCAGGAAAAACACGACAAGGTTCATATAATTAATTATGAAGTTTGAGTTCGCAAGATCCGACTTGCGAAAAAAAAAACCATCATGACTTGATTGGTGACCAACCTTGGAAATAATATTGAATATTATCATAGTTGTAATTTATACATCGGCGAATAGATACAGCGGTCAAATTCATAAAAATCACTACAAAATGCCATTGGTAAATTTTGAATGCGCTTATAATAAACTAATAAACAAGAAGGAGGACTACACGAAGAAGCAGCAGGAATAGTTCAAAGTCGTTGTCAAATAAAAATTAATGCTTTATTAAGTTTACATAGGAATGACAAGATTCTTAAGAGCATCAAAGAACAAATGAAATTCAACTCTTCTTCTTGCTAGTTTAAACACTTACAAACTTGAAAGCTTTGCTTTGCAATAAATAACAGATATGAATCGAAATACTTCTTAGCATTTAGGAATCCAAAGTTAATCAGAAGATAAAAGTCAACGTTTTAAAGTCAAGTCGCAAATATGTTACAAATTCTTTCCGAAGTTTTGTTATTTACGTGTGGTCGAAACGCCATCCGAATGAGGACGTTGTCCAATGTTGAAATTGAAACGCGAGCCAGAATACCTCCAAAATAAATACGATTCTACGCCGGAAAACTAAATTAACTCTAGCTTATCGCGTTACAAATAAATAAAAATAAGTTACTAAACATATAAACTAAGTCTACCATTTCTTTCGTTTGTTTCACTTATTAGCAAAATACAAATAGTTAAAAAATAAATAGTATCCCATATTAAAAATGATTTCGTATTCATTACTAAACGTATTCTAACTTCATTCTTAACATACTCGAAAAAAAGTTTTAAAAAAATGAGTATCCGCTTTAAGTTTAAAGTTATTGGTCATCGTTAGTAAATCGCTAAATCAACATTGGTGGCTTTGCAGTTTGCAAACATTCGACGATTGTTCGCCAATAGCTTGAAACACGTACTCGTTACAATCCATTGTTTAATTAAATGTACAGAGAATACATAATTCACGTTCATTCGCAAATTATGTATTGTGACAACGTTTCGCAATTTATTGCGCTATCATGATACAGACGATCAAGCACTTATATCATAGAATTAACAATATTGACACGATCGTTATAAAACCAGGGAAAGATATGTACTAGTTGATAAAATGAAAAGTTTTGTAAACCAGTTAACATAATGTGCATACAATTAAGTAATTTGTGTTTGCATTTACCGACTTGTTTGGTGAATAATTTGACAAGTTTTAACCAGCGCACTTTACATCGTGGTATTTTAAACAATACACGTAAACAGCTTGTTGCCATCAAAGCCACCAATGCTAAGCTACAAATCTTCGAAGATTTACTCGTCGGTCAACTACGATTCGAGAATTCTAACGTGAAAAAGTGGTCAAAGATTTTTATATCTCCTAGGCTAATGAAGAAGTAGAAAAGACTAAGCTAAAGATTTTAGCTACACGCTACGAGGACTACCCTTACACAACATATAAACTACATGATTGTTCCGAGTCACAGAATGTAGGATTACAAATATGAGCGATAGAGTGTACAGGTAAGGCTAAAGTTTTAGTCTTTAATAGAATCATAAGCTTGTTCGTCGTCGTTCCGTCCGTTGGTAAAGTAAGGCATTTATCCTTTCGTAGTATGTAATTAGTAAGGGTTGTTGCGTGCGAAACATGTGTATAATCATGATTCAAACCAACCACATTCGACAAGAATCTGAGTTCTCCACGGTGTCAGTGCACTTCAGAGTGTTGCGCTTCAAAGCACGCATCTTGATCTTCATGTGTTCGAGAAGTTTATCGATAGCACGGAGACGTTTCTCCAAACTAGTCGTGCATAGGAAACCGATCTGAAATCAACGTTATAAGTACTTTCCGATTAAAGCTAAACAGACAGCGCATACTTGTAGTTTTGAAGACAGGGGTAAAATAGGCATAAGCCACCAAGCCCACGCTGGACCATCCGGTATGTTGAACCACTGATGTTCCAATGGAGGCATTTCCCCGATACAATTTTCCACCTCCGCCAAGACCCTGGGCGTTAAGGACTTCACCCATCGCGCCGCCTTCTGATAAACCTTTTCGTGCAACTCCAATATCTCCGGCAACTTTTCCGACGACACCTTCACATCTTCAATGTACTGAACTCTGGCGGTGTCGTATCCGTCCTGTTCGCCTTTCGAAGTGACCCTAAATCTCCGCACGCCGATCGTGGTCAAAATGGACGTGCCGTTGTGAAGATGAACGGCGTCTTTCACCTCGAGTATAGTTCCGTACGGTGCGAATTTTTCAGGAGTGTTGTCCATGCGTGCGACCATGGCGAAGCGTCGCTGCTTGCTCTGCAGGCAACGTCGCGCCAAAAGGCGATAGCGCGGTTCGTAGACGTAAAGGGGACAGGCGACGCCCGGAAAGGCGTTGGTGCACACGAAGACCGGCAGGGAGTTGGTCGACTTGAGTTCTTTGTGCATCGCGCGCACGCGTTCGGCGTACACGCGGGGAAACAAAAACCGCACGGCCTCGTCGATACACTTCGTGATGCCGTTGGACTCCTCGAACGGGCTGAGCGGCGCCATGCACAGCGGACAACCGAGACCATGGTCGATCACCCTGGCTAGGCAACTCTTGCAGAATGTGTGGCCGCAATTCGTTGTCACGGGTTCGTGGAAGATGCGGCTGCAAAGCACGCATTCGAGATCTGCAATCTCGAGATGTTTCCAGGACTCCTTTAAATGCCGTTCTGCAATTAAGTGAACCATTAGTTTTACGACCGTCGACGCCATCAGTCGCCTGCGGCAACGTTACCTTTGGTCAGGTTAACGCAATGCAGGATTCGATTGAGTTCACGTTCAGAAATCCGTTTGTCTTTTCGCCGCTCGCTGATGCTCTTCGCCAGCAGCAGTCTGACGGTCTGAAAGGAAAATGCGGATCGTAAATGCTCGGCGGTAATCCGGCGAGACGAAGGCACTCACTCGAGTTACGATGGCGTCCTGATTTTTGTCTCGCGCAAGAAGACCCACTTGCCGAGACCGGAGCGTGTATCTCGGCTCGAAGCCCAAGATATCCGCCGGGGAATTACTGCATTCTGCAAAACAAAATGAACCTCGTGTAAATCGGCGTTTTATTATTCCGTGCGCCAGACACAATGTCAATCAATGTATAAACAAGGCGATAAAGAAACATCCGTCGGCGGATAGCAACAAAAATGCGCCGCGGCGATTAAATATTTTTCACCAGACCCGATCACCGACCGGGCGAAGATAGCGACGCAAACAGAAATGCCATAAATTGTTTTGCTTACTGTTTGTCGCCGAACGCCAGCAGACGAAACATGAATAATGCGAGTGCGGTATTTGCATTTTTTGCGTGTAAATATCTCGTACGCGCTAGACGTCGCGTCGCGACGCAACCGGCTGATTTATGTCGCTCGCGAGGGTATCATCGATTGCGGCTGTTTGACTGCAGCCGACCTGCGCTGGCCCCCGAAAGGTGCGGACGCTTTTGTTTTTCGGCCCCCAGAGTGCCGCGGCGCGATGATGCACGTACGCTACGCGACGTCTGGCAGGTTTCGTCTCGCGCCGTGACGCTGTGCGCCGTGCGCGAGAAGCGCGAACTCGGTGAGCCACTCATCGAACGGTCGCGTTTCGCGGAGAGCGCGAGGCGGCGAGCCGCAATTCAATGTCATCGGGTCATTCCCACGTTAACGTGGGGCATTCGCGGGCCGGGCGGCGGGCGCGCCCGCGCGGCTTTTTTGTTCGCCGCCCGGTGTCATCAACCTAATCAAAAGCGAGCGGACCTCTGCGCGCACCGCGAGTCGCGAAGAAATCGCGCGTCCCGCAAAAATTGCGCTCAATCGTCGCGCCGCGCTAGGCGTTACGTAATTTGTTCAAAATGTCGCCGTCGTCATGATATCACACTGCGCTCGCGTGCGATCGGCGCGCGCTCGATTCCAGTTCGCCGCGAAGTCGCCTTAATTATTACAATAATTGAATGCAATCTGTGCGCGACCGGCTCGATGGCTCCGACCGCCTCGCGACGACGCTCGCCGCGACCGAGAGGCCGGCCGATTGCACTTTTTCTACGCTCCGCGCCGTTCGCCGGTTGACACGCATTACGTAACGAGAGCTCGTACATTTCTTGTTCCAATGCCCGCAAACCCGTAGTGATTTCGATCGCAGCGGTAGCGCTAAAATCGGCGGCCGACTGCGCGCCACCCGCGGCGAACTCTACCGTGTGATGGATTACGATTTCGCCGACGGCAAATTGATTGTCACTGCGGAGCCGTTGCCGATCTCGCGTGACGCGCAAATTCGCGTAAACACGCCAACGAGCGCAAAAGAAAAAAGGCTTAATCGCCCATCGAAGGCACACGATTAACAGCGCAAAATCGTCCGAATTGACGCCGAGCCAACTTTACACACGACGTCGAACGTCGCGATGCGAAGTTTCCACGCGACGCGAAACGAAAACAAAAACGACTTCCAACTCGGCCGCCGCTGTAAACACATCGGGGAAATTTTATTAATAAATATTGCGCGCGCATCGATTCGTCCTGTTTTCGCCGTATCGAGACGCTGCGGAAAAGCGCGCCGCGCACCAAAACGTTGCCGATTAATTTTACGCGCTGCGATTAACGTGCGCACGAGTAACCCACAAACTAAATGGGCGACACAGTCGCCTCTAAACGGATTGTTTTCATTCTGTCAGTCCAAATTTAAACTGCCTACTTATGCCCGAAGTGATCGCTCACGGCGCAGAATGGCGACGAAAATACGACGGGCAAATATAAAAGTCGTATTTCTGGACGCGCGCGGCTCATCGACGACACGAAGGGCATAACGAGCACTTAGTTTTCAATGAAAAAGTTATTTCCGATTTGCGCGCCGATTGAATTCGTCGTTTCGTAACAGTTCGCGCGACATAAATCAAGAAGCGAACGCGCGCCCGGATGATTCACGTCGTCGCCAAGTAAGCACAAAAACGAATTGTGCAAGCCCGCAACGCCCGAAATACGATCCAACGTATTTTCCAAGTGCGTAACGATAATGCCCGTATTATTAGAACTTTCCTAATTTGTCGGGCCAAGCATGACATCTAGTAGCTTTTCCCATCCCACGTAGAAAAACTTCGTGACGCTCGCCTGTCATTATTGTGTCGCACGTTTCCACATTACGCCGCATTGCAATTACATAAACAGCATAACGAATTATACGCGCTGCGTATGATAAACACCATTGCGATTATAATTGTTCATTATGATCGTCGGCGAGTCGCGCGCGTAATTGCGAAGTTATCTGCGTTGCGCGACTCGGCGTTGCATCCACACTTTGTGCGCGCGGCGGACTTGACGAAACGCCGCGAGAATATTCAGCGAACGCATGCGCGGCGCTCAATTTAAAATGGCGACAAAACGATCGCGTACCTGGGCGTAATGAGATTGTGTATTATTGTGCGCACGCGTGCGGCGACACAGTGCATACACAATCGCGATCGCGTATATCAACGTTCGGGCGATAAACAATATGCTAGAGCGCGTTTCGCAGTTTCGGCGTATCGTTCGGTCGCGCGCATGGCGAAACGTGGAGTCGCACGTGCGTTCGACCCGACCGCTTCAATGCCTCGCATCTCGCACGACGTCAATCCGACACATTATCCTGCCGGCGCGCAGCAAAGCTGCAGCCGGCGGTTACGCAATTCTTTTATAATCGATGCAGACTGGATTCCTTACGACAGCGCACACGCGGGCGCAATAAAAACCGACTCGCAAGCTCGCGGCGCGCACAACAATACCTTTCGTAATTCAATAACGCACGAACTTCGAAAAGATGATAATCCCGCGCGCGATGATTACCAATCAGCGCGGCGTTAAGCAGTTGGCGGAGCACAACAAATGCCACTCTCGCCGCGGCTTTCGTATAATTGCGCTCTCCCGACGGCGAATTAGTTTCGACGGCGATTGACGCAAAGTGCGTGTTGCTCATTACTGGATATTTCGTTGGGCAACACGCGTGCGCCTCTCTTTAACGCCAGAGTGTGCGCGCTCTCGCAGATATTTGAGCAATGCGCACTCGCGCCGGTATTGTACAATAAACGCATTCGATTGCAGAAACGCCTCGCCCGTTGTCTGAACCGTGCGCAGGTCGGGTTGCCGCGAACGTGCATTGCCAAGATATTACAAAACGCCTGAAAACGTAATCGCAATCTGATGGCATAACCGAACGGCGAGCGCGGAGCGCGGCCGGCGTTATTGTGTTATGCACAAGAATTGAGCATTAATGACGGCGACGCTCGTTCATGTGTCGCACAATTTACTCCGTTCGCGTTCGTCAGCGTCATCGTCCTCGGAAGAGAGGCGGCCGTTTCGAATGAAACGCGCGCGTTGGATAGGTTAGTGCCTGAAACGACGCGCCCGGCTGCATGTGTCACCGCTCACTTTCAGCTAGCGAAATGCCTTTGTTTCTATTGCAAACGGACGCGCAATGCGAAAGGGAAAAACGACAGCAGAGACGTCGATGACGATGACGCACGCGTGATGATGATATTTCTTTGTATTCCAAGTTTACTACATCTCCGTTTGCACGAAGCATTATGAGGCTTCGTTGCGTAAAAACCAAGTTTAACAGACATTAACACTGGAACACCGCTAGAAATCGAATAGGAGAAGACGCACAAGAAGTTCGGAGAGATACAGAAAAAAGAAAAA
>JAODGE020024601.1:0-10831 GCA_027574965.2 Ecitophya simulans
TTGTATTTCCTTCATACGCTTCTCCGCAGCCTCTTTGGCAGTTTGTTGCTGAAGAACACATTTCTCGCTGACCGCGTAGCGCACCACCATCGCCTCCTTCTCCTTGACGGCGCATTCCTTCTGCTTCACGATGGCCTCATATTTGACCTCCAAGTCCTTGCAGTTCTGAAGCACCAGCGTGTTGCTGAATTCAAGTTTCTGTATGACATCTCTGTGCTCCTCCAGCTGCCTCTTCTGCTCCTCGATCACATTCAGCAGGCTTGCGTGCGCGGCATTTTCGTTCGTGGATGTTTCTTCCGGGAGCAACTCCTGGACCGCGGCGCTCGCTTGCGCCGCATTCGCGTCGAGACGAGACGCTGGCGACGCCGTCGAACACGCGTGCGGCGAGTCCGTCCGGCGAGATTCGAGAGCGGGACGCTCGCCCCGCAGGATTGGCGACGTCGGCGCCTCCGCCGAGACGTCGGCGACCACGTCCGTCATGCCGCGACACTACGTCTTCACCGTAGACATTGCGCGTCGTAGCGTTGCTCGCACCATGCAAATATTTGTCGGGCGAACGTTCATTGTTTTTTCATTGCGGGCAGGTGACGTTTGCCTGCGCGATGCAGGCGAGACATTTTTGTTTTGAACTGGCTGCCGCAGATTGCCGCAAACTCGTCGGGAATGCGTGAAACGGGACTGTCAGTAATCAAGGCCAGCGAGTCGATATCAGCGATACTTATTCTTAGCCTATTTGCATATGTTTTCGGATATGGTCTTATAAACTACTTTGAAGGAAAATTTTATGTTAATGCATAAACTTATAATTAAAATTATCATGAGTTTATTATGAACAACAGGCGATGTCAGTTGTATTTGTATTTCGGACGTCGTTTTTAGAAGATAGAAGACATGGTGCGACATCTAGTGGACGTTTTCGAAAGTAGAATAGAACGGCGCGAATATTCAAACCGGCGGCAACTACGACATTTATATTTCGATCGCAAGGCCAGCGAGTCTATATCAGCGATACTTATTGTTAGCCTATTTGTATATGTTTTCGGATATGTTGTTATAAACTACTTTGAAGAAAAATATTATGTTAACGCATAAACTATTTATTAAAATTATTATGAGTTTATTATGAACTACAGGCGATGTCAGCTGTATTTGTATTTCGGACGTCGTTTTTAGAAGATAGAAGACATGGTGCGACATCCGGTAGACGTTTTCGAAAGTAGAATAGAACGGCGCGAAAATTCAAACCGGGGGCAACTACGACATGTATATTTCGATCGCAAGGCCAGCGAGTCGATATCAGCGATACTTATTGTTAGTTTATTTGCATATGTTTTCGGATATGTTGTTATAAACTACTTTGAAGGCAAATTTTATGTTAATGCATAAACTTATAATTAAAATTATCATGAGTTTATTATGAACAACAGGCGATGTCAGTTGTATTTGTATTTCGGACGTCGTTTTTAGAAGATAGAAGACATGGTGCGACATCCAGTAGACGTTTTCGAAAGTAGAATAGAACGGCGCGAAAATTCAAACCGGCGGCAACTACAACATGTGTATTTCGATCGCAAAAAACATCAAAATGATAATAAAATCGACGTGGCATATTTTTACAATAATGCAATCGTATGTTGGAATGAAAACAAATGTGGTCGTATCATTTCTTATATTTTCCGAAATCAGAACTATCAATAATATAATAGTCATCATATAGTAGCACTAGAAGCTTCTATCATATACACAAATATCCGCATCGTTATTCGTTAAGATGCGAAACTCCACTAAAAGCAAAATTCATCTCGACCGCTCTCAGCAAAATATCAAAGGTTCACATTCACATGAAACGCCTCTAGAAAAATTGCACATTCATTTTGATCAAGGTTTGCCGTGCGCGCCGTGGCGAACGGAACAATCGGTTGGTTAACGACGTCGTTGAGCAGAGCAGACAGGCGCGGAAGGACAACGTGAACGCTACGTAAAAAGTATGCAAAAATAATTCGTCCGACATCTCATCCACTCGATATCTATTGACTGCGCTACCGTTACGATCGAAGAGTCGGGCGCTACAAGTAATCGGAAGTCGTTACAAATAGATAGTATTCGAAAAAGTCCGCCAAGCCGGCTCAATAAACAGTTAAAAAATACTCGAAGTGACATTGAATCTGGTCGAACGCCTTAATTGCCTCAAAGCAAAATATTCTAGCGACCAAGTCAAGAGTCGGACATCTCGTTTAGCGCTACAACGACGTTCTTGGATTTGTTAAAAAATGGCCTCTTACGTACTCGCACTTAGTGTTACATAAATATTGCTATAGGTATCGTGACGTTAGTCATGTCCGGAACATGTTTCAATATGTTTATGTCTTTGCACGAATCGAACGAAAACGCACGCTGCAAATGATGATCGTGAACGTACGCGCGCAGCATTGCACTTTTGTGAATCGGAAAGATATGTGTAATACACTTTGGCAAGGTTCTGTAGTAGGTCGACGTCGTCTGCGTGCACATGCAATGCTAATCTGACGTTAACAATTACGCACGCCGTCGAATCTTCGACCGCTTTGGTTCCAATACATTTTGATCATCGTCTACGTGAGTGTTTGGGATCGTGGATTTCACTGCGTTTTACCATTGTTTTCGCTAACAAATACATATTCTTAGTGCCGTAAATATCCTGTAAGATTACCTTAAGAGTTACAATGTTATAAGAATAAGAACAGCTATGATTTTCATATGGCGATTGAGCATTAATTATAAGTTCACAATTACAAACGAGAATCAAACGAGCATGTAATGTAATGTAATGTAATGTAATATATATATTTATATATATATAGAGATGTATATATCGGTTTTGGTGTGGCGTATGCATGATTGTACAATTTGTTTGTAATCGTTCGTGCCATTCTGCTGGCACGTTGTTTAAACGAGGGCACTTGTTCTATACCATTATCGAGTCGACGAAAAACGATTGCGTGCGTGGGGAGCGTGCGCGCGATGTTCGCAATTCACGGCAAACGCGCGAAGAGAGGACGCGACTCGAGCGCGATCGGTCCTCGACAAACGCATCGAACGGCGGGATTCAAATTTTGTTCTTGCATAGATTTTGGACGGAATAAACAACCGAAAATTGTTTCGAATTTGAGCCATCAAGCAGAAGACGCCAACGCGTTAAAGCAAACGGATAACCGAACGGCGAACGAAACTCGAGCACGGAAATGCACACGCACGGTGCGAAAACGATCTGCGCAATTGTACAACGTTTAAAAGGCACACCTATGACATAAATCTTTCTTCTTTGTACAAATAGATTATATACTTTGTTATCGTATTCATTGCAAATGAATTTCATCTTCGCGCCTCGGTTAGAAATTGCACGTAAAGCGTCGGATTTTTTCCTCTATGATGACACACGACGCAATCGCGAAAGCGAGATGCACAGAAACGCCCAATACGCACATATACAACGCGGTCGAACAGCAGAAAAAAAAACAAAATAACGTGCTCAATATATTGCAAGAATGTAATGTGTTTGCAGATTAGCCAAAATGGTAACTAATAACAAATCGCCCGCAAGGCGGGACTTCGAATTAATAATAAACGTAAGTAAATAATTACAAATAATCACATTTGTACCACTTGCTTGAACATAATCCGAAAACAAAATAGACATATTCTCATTCCAGAGCAGCGTAGCGTTAGTATTGCAAATCGTTTGCGCTTTGCATCGACGAAAACGCTCGTTCGCGAGGAAACAAGAGCGCAGGCTGAACAGTATAAGTAAAAAAAAATAGAAAGAAAGAAAAGAAAAAAAAAAGCCAACATGTTTGAAATCGTTCATAAATCGTAGTCAACAACAGTCGAGAAAACAGTTTCGCGCCATAGATGCACAACCGCAGTGGCGCTATAGATACGGGGCAGGCGTAATTAACTAAAGAGTAATAAATAATTAACTAGGATTAATGATAACAAAATTGCAATGGTGGCTCGCAAGGAAGTGTAGCAGTAGAAGTATTCATAAGAATTAATTCGATTAAACTAAAGCAGCAGGTCGCGACGCGCGAGGCCGCGCCCTGCACATATCACACAACAATATTAATAGTAACAAAGCATACGCGCTAACGATTTAAGGGGGTACATTATACATCGGCTGGGTTTATTGTGCCGCGACCGCGCATCCCCGAAAAGGTCGAACGCAAAGCTCGATTCGTTGCGAGATTACGCGCGGCCGCAAAGCGTGCAAACACCAACGTCGAATGCGACAAAACGGCGCGATTTTGCGGTTGCCGTGTTTGCGCGTTTCGCCAAACAAGCACGTAACAAGTCCGATCTTCGAAACATTGCCGACGATAAGCAATGCGGAGCGGTGGGGGGGAAGGGCGGTGATGTTGCTGCTTGACGTATGCTCAAGTCTCAAGTGTTAAAGCTTGCATTTCATCGTTTTCATCATCATTCGCGATCATTAATGGAGGTAGTTTATGAATATTGCGTTCTCCCCACACTCGTGCCGCGAACGTGCGGCGCAACGCGTACGGCAAACGGAGTCGCGATAAGGTAATAATACGCGTGTGGATTTAGTTAACGAGCGGCTATTTCGCAACCAAACACTATCAACAACTATTCCTATGTAAACATGTCTAGAAACGCGCGCGCGCGCGCGCCCATTGCGTATTGCATGACCCGAAACGTTAGCGAAGACGTTAATTTTCAAAGAGATAATTATACATGAACACCCTGTGAATTATATACTTAGGTTCGCTTCAGTTTGTATACAAAGCCTTAGACGTTATCGTAAATATTCGAGCGAATGCAGTTTTAGCGGTTCGGAAATAATCGCAACGTAATCGCCGAGAGGAAGAAGAATTTCGTGAAAAGCTGTTTGCTGGTGTAACCCTTCGAGATGACATTTAAACCTACTGTTAGAGTTTGTCTAAGATTAAGGACTATCGTTAAAATCGTGACTTTACTGGCTGCTAATGGCACTGATGAATGAGATTTTTGTCGCGCGGTTTGCTGGGTTTCTGTGGCTAATTATTATTGGTTGCATTTGTTTCATTCGTGGGAAAAAGTTATTTGGTTATATGCCTTCTCGTCGCAGTTCGCAGTTCGGCCTTCTTCGGCGAAGCCAATAAACGGTGTTGCGAAACAAACGTTTACCTGAATATTGCAGTACATGTTTTTTGTTTTGTTTGCTGAAACAATGTTCGTTTAATCACTAGTATTGAAGTATTCGGACGCGTTGCCGCGACATATGGGGCAGGTTCGGTTGGACTGGAAGAGAAGAGAAACGTGGCGTTAGCGTGCGGCGAAAGACGTTTCGCGCGAGACCGCTCACCCTGAGCCACTTGTCGACGCACTTCGCGTGAAACTCGTGCGAGCAGGGCAGCACGCGCAGCAGTTGGCGCGCCTCGAAGTCGCACATGCAGACGACGCAGGACGTCTGATCGCCCTGGTGCGTGTCGGCGTTGAACTTGTAGCTGAGCAGCTGTTCGATTTCGAGCTTGGCGAGGCCGCGCGGCTTCGCCTCGCCGAGCCGTTCGGCGAGGTTCAGCAGCGCCTCGTAGTTCTCGGTCTCCGCGCCCACCGAGTCCGAGCTGGAGAGGTCCGTCTGGCTGAACGGCGACAGCGGCGGATTGGAGAACATCGCCCTGCAACGAAACGCGCGTCAGTCGTCGTCACGCGCCGCCCGACGACGCGGCGCTTACAAGAAGTGCAGCAGAAAGCCGGAGTACTGCGGCGGCGGCGCCATCAGCGGCGCGGGCGGCGCGTGCCAGCGCGTGCGCGTCTGCGGCGGCAGCGGCTGCAGGCGCGGCGTGCGTCGATTGCGCAGCAGCTCCAGCTGCGTGGTGCGCGCCTCGGCGCCGATGAACACTGGCGGCGACACCTGCAGCGGCGGCACGTGCAGCGCGCCGTTGCCGCCGCCGCCGCTGTGGCCGTGCGGATGCATGCCGCCGTGGTGGTCGTTCAGCAGGTCCAACTCGAGGGCGTCCGGTCGCTAAGGAGGAGCACATCGTTAGTTTCGGCGCCGTTCGGCGCCGTTCGGCGACGGCCAGCGCAGACGACGCACCTGCGGCAAGATGTGCTGGTAGTGGCCGGCGGAGATCGGCGGCGGCGACGGGAACGGCCCGTAGCCCTGCGGAATGAACTGCTGCGGCATCAGCTGCGGCGAGTAGACGTGGCAGCTGTGCATGTGCGGCGGCGCGCCCGGCGGCGCCGAGCACAGCGAGATGTGCGGCGCCGCCGTGCAGTTCCACATCGGCGGCGGCGCGATCTCGTGATGGTGGTGGTGCGGATGGTGGTGATGATGGTTGTGCAGCGGAATCGTCACCGAGTTCTCCATCATCATCACGGTGGACTGATGCGGATGCGGGTGCGGATGCGTCACCGTCGGCGAGCTGGGCATGAACGGCTGGTGATGGGCGTGCGAGTGCGCGTGCGCGTGCGAGTGGCCGAAGTCGCGCTCGCGATATCTTGGTCTGCGCAGCGGCGGGCTGCCCTGGAAAACAGTTCGCGCACGATTAGAGGCATGCCGCAAGGCGCTCGCTGCACGTTTGCGTTTCAAGCATTGCAGCGAATCGTTCGCGCAACATCCTCCGCGCCATTGTTCGAGATAACTAAATTCGCACCAGACGCGTGCGCATGCGCACAATGCGGCGACACGTCGAGCCGACATTGCTTTTATCGCTCGCCGTGCGAGGCTACCGGGCGATCGACTTCCAACAACAAACGCAACTCAACGGACGCATGATCGTCGACAAGTTTTCCAAATCGACGCGCGCCGAAAACACAATGACATACTCCACCTAGGTAATATTCCCACTGCATATTTGAGCAGCCAAACGACCTGCGCAATTAACGGCACCTCCGCACATCAACGTCGATGCTGCGAGCATTGCCGCACGAAGCGTACAGAAAAACGGTCAGCGACGAAGGCGCGCGCACATCTGATTGCGTTCAATTGAATAGAATGACCCTGAATGTGGAGAGTCGTCGTTTGCCGGCCGTGCGACCAGTTAAATCGCGCGCCGCGCGACTCTGCCCACTTCCCCGAGTTGTGCGCTACTTCCAAAAAAACCCGGCGGGCCTCAATAAAACGCGATCAAGTTTCCCGGCGGGCAACATCCAATCGAGACACACAGGTACCCTGAGAAGCGAACATCTGGCACGAAACTTCGGACCTCGCGAACGGCGAACTATGCCTTTACCTGCGGCTTGCAGGTAGACCGTTGGCGCACAAAAGTGTTAGGTCGTGTGTTTGTTTGCGCCGGAAATGCGAAGGCCGACGACGACGGCAACAGCAACAACGCACTCACTTGCATGGTGTGCGTCGAGGGCGGATGCTGCCTGGGCGACCTCCTCGGCGGCGACGCCGGCTGCGGCGCCAGCTCGATGTGGTGGCCGGAGCGCGACAGACGCCTGCGCTTCCGCGACGGGCTCTCCGACTTGATGCCCTCGTCGCCGCTCTGCCGGCCGTAGTAGGGCGGCGAGTGCTGCTGGAAGTGCACCGGGCTGACGCGCACGTCTAGCCGGCGGAGGGCAAGCAAACATTAGCGTCGTCGCGCACGACGGCGACGATGATGATGATTCACCTCGTCCGTGCCGACGCTGATTGAACTCCAGCAGCGGCCGATGGTGCTCGCCCTGCGGCGAGCCGAGCAGGCCGGTGCTGCTGTCGCAGATGTTGATGTGCAGCGGCGGGCTGATGTGGCGCCGATCCGCCAGATTCATGTGGCGGCGGTCGGCGGGAAAGTTCGGCCGGCGCTCAGCCGGATTGTGGTGTCGTCGGTCCTGCGCGTGCGCGTGACCTGCCGAGCCGAGGAGGACTCAGAGTGTGAGCGCGCGTGCGCGCGACGCCGAAACCTCACCTGACGGCTCGCTGTAGTGGATGTGCGTGTTGCGCAGCACGGGACTCAGCTGCGCCTTCGGATAGCCGTGCACGCCGTAGCTGGAGTCCTTGGGGCTGTTGTTCTGCGCCATCGAGCATTCCCTGATTGGGAGCAACGCGATCAGTGACGTGCGTAACGCCGCCTGACCGCCGCCCGGACGGCGGCCCGTCGCGCGTCAGACGTCAATTGGCCGCGCGAGAAGAGCCGGACGACGTCCTCGCGCGGCGGGCGCGCGTTATAAATATTGGGCCTATAAATAACGTGCTCTCACCCTCGGCTGAAGCTGTTGTCGGCGTAGTCGCGGCCATAATCCGTCTTGTATCGATTCGCCCATCGATTGTGGCCGTGCGTCGGGCGCGCGCCGCTCGAGTGTCGATTGAACGTCGACGAGTTGCGGCGCGCCTGACCGTGATTGTTGTTGTTCATCTTGCTGCGGGGCGTCGCATCCGAGCGCGCACCTCGCGCGTCTAAAACTAAACAACGAAATCAGTGGCACACGCGCGCGCAGAGACGAAAAAATCGGAGAGCTCGCGCGCTGTTGCGAGGCAACCAGCGGCAACGTGAAGTCGGACTGAAGTTGAGCGTGCACGGCGGAGCACACGCCGTCGCCGTGTGCGAGTAAACAAGAATTGTTTTATTTGGAGGACGAACTCGACGGCGCTGGGCAAGGCGAGCGAGCGACGAGCGCAACCTTGTCGCGAAACAATCCGCGTACGTACCGTTTTTTTTTTGTTGTGTTCTCGATCGCGCTAGCGAAATCGTATTCGCGTCTCCGGGCGAACGATCCGACGGGGGCGCACACGCAGATCTCTGCGTGCGCGGCTCGCACTCGTGTGTGTATTGATCCGCGCCTCGCGTACGTTTGTGCACGTCGCACGCCTGCTACGACGTCGTCGCCGTCGCCGTCGTCGTCGTCGTCGTCGTCGTCGTCCGCACGCACGGCACAGCACGCGAGACACCGAAACGCATCACAGCCGCACGCGTCCAGCGCCGAGCGACGCACTCGCTTTTGTCCGCGCGCAGAAAGTCAGAACGCGCCGCGAGCCGCCCGACCAACTTTTCCTTTTCTATTGTGAAATCGCGCAGAGGCTGCTGCGATCGAGTGGGCCGCCCGACCGACCTCTCTCTCGCCGTCGCGCAACAGTGACGAGCGGCG
The DNA here is from genome assembly GCA_027574965.2 of Ecitophya simulans. Taxonomy (NCBI): domain Eukaryota; kingdom Metazoa; phylum Arthropoda; class Insecta; order Coleoptera; family Staphylinidae; genus Ecitophya; species Ecitophya simulans. Next base: position 9,046 of record JAODGE020024601.1, read on the forward strand.
CGCGCGGGGCGCACGCGGCCGACACCAACGCGAGGCGGCGCCAGCGGTGGGGACGCGATCATCCACGCGCCGTGGAGCGAGCGCGCACGCGGGCCGTCGTCGAAGATTGATTCGAATTAAGGCGCGGACATACTCCACGCACTCTATATGCGCTGATTTTACTAAAAAGAGGACCTGCTTGTTTTTTTCAAGTTTCAAAAAAAGAGCAAAATGCCCGAAACCGTACAAATTTACATTTCGCTCGTCATCCGACTCGAGAATACACTTTGGTAACTTTAAAACAACAAAGGAAATCTTTTTTACATTCACATTCACGTCATCGCATTGAAATACATGTTGGAAAACTACCGCATATCAATTAAGCATATTATTACATCAAAACGATACCACGAAGTTATAACAGACAGCAATGACATTATCTGTTTGTACGAATATTCCAAGGAATATTTAAGTTGAAAGACAGATGCAAATAAAATAATCCATACTTTAACCTAGGCAACCCAATACACACCTAGCCAACATGAAATGTGTATTCATTTGTTTTTTCATATAAAAGTAACATTAATTGCGATAACCTAAAGAACACATTACATAAACAGTGAAACATTAAAAACTCGTTTCGTCAGAATTCAGTCGCCTTCAGTGCAGAAGAAACGAATAAGGTCGAGCAATCATCCTTTCGTAACTGCCGACGGCGACAGGGAAGTTCAAATATCCCAGCAATATTATGCGAAATGTGTCCGCGTGCGTGACGTTCACGTTACAAAGGGTTACAACGAGGCATTCATGCAACCCGCGTGTAATTTGGTCGTGCCGCGCTCGCATCGGGCAGGAACCCGTGAGGCTTCAACGAAAAGATGCATTCGGCCGCGATTAGCATAGCGACATGACTCACGATCCGCACAATCGAAGACCCGTTCGACGCGACTCGCACCACTCGGTGTTCGGCGTGCGCGGCTCACCTCCTCCTCCTCCGGGCAGGCCGCTCTTCGGTCTTCGGGCGCGTCGCGAGCGACGAGAGACCCCGTCCGGCTGACTCTGGGTGTGGCGCGTCGCAAAAGGAAAAGGGCTGGCCGGGTCGGTTTCACGACGTTCGGCCGGCCGGCCGGCGGCGGTGCGCGCGCGAGGGGAGCGACGAGGCCGAGTCGATGCGGCCGCGCCGGCCGAGCTTTGTTTTTGTTTTGACGCCAGCGAACCGACGGACGTCGGCGTTCGGGCGAGAGCGAGCGAGACAGGCGCGGCCGAGCCGCACGTCGGTGACGGGGTGAGCTTGCTCCCAGCTGTCAGCTGATTCTTTCGGAATGAATGCGACGCTGAAACGGGCGCAGCCGCGGGAGGCCTCGGCTGCGAAGTTTCGCGCTTCATGTCCGCCGATGTTTCGCTGAGAGTATAATTTTGCACGCGTCGGGCGTCCCGTCGATTAATCGTCGATTAATCGAATGAATCGATTATTTTTTTTTTTTCGTTTTGGTTAAAAGCTCGATTATTTTTTACTAGAAATTTATCGAATTAATCGATTTTTGCAAGAAATTAATCGATTTCTTACTTTTTTTTTTATTAAATTTAAAATTTAAAAGTTTTCTAATTACGAGAATTGTTATTAATTTATTTGGTTAGTTATATAACTTGATTTCGCTGCAAACGATGTATCAAACAGAGATTAAAAGATTTAGCAGTAAGAATCTGTGTTAATAATCAGAATATTTGGTGTTTTGTCTTGAAATCGATATTTATGTAAGATCAGTATGCTTACTGCATTACTTGCTGCTCATAATTTGATGACTGA
>JAODGE020024632.1:0-56231 GCA_027574965.2 Ecitophya simulans
ACACATATATATATATATATATATATATATATATATATATATATATATATATATATATTTGCATTTCTTCTACATCCGTTTGGCGATGATAGCGCTTGGCACAGAGATTATCACCAGAGCGCTGTGGACACCGAAAGCGGGCGAGACGTTAGTGAAGGCGACCGGGGAGTGCCTTCATGTAGGACTGCGGGAGCGCAAGGGCAGCTTCAGCTGTATGGCTGTGCATGCAGCAGAGGAGACCATGATGGCGATGGGCACCAGTGATGGGGGAGTGTACGGTCTCAGTCTCCGGGAGAATCGAGTCTTCTTACTAGCTAACACGGAGAGCAAGTCGGTGCGTGCGCTGGCCTTCTGTGAGAGCGCCGCTGCCCCTGTCGTGGTGGCTGTGCTTGATGGCAACGCAATATGGTGTGTGGAGTGGGCAACGGGGAGGGTACTGAGCCGAGCACATGGCTCCGCTGTCCATGAGCGACCAATTCACCACATCACCGTGGATCTCACAGATGCCGCACCAATGATGGCATTGTGTCTGAGCGCGGACGCGGTGTCGTGCTGGGGCCGCGTGGTCACGGCCACCCGTACAGAGCAGTTTGCCTGCATGGGTCATGCAGCGCCGGCACATTGCACCATGCGGATGTCCGGGATCGCTGACAGCGCCGAGGGCCGAGGTGACCGTCCGCCGGAGATGCACAAATATATTGCCGCGCAGATTTCTAGAGATTTTGTCTACACTACGGAGACGAATGGTGTGGTCTCCAAGTGGGCTATTGGGGAGCGCGACGCGGCCGGAACGCTACTGCGGCCCCTCACACTGGTGCACTGTGTGTGCGTGTCTCCATTTCAAGGAGGATGTGTGGCTGTGTGTCCGTCGTCTGCGCTGGTGGCGGTCGGGAGCAAGAACAGCAGCTGTGTGGCCTTTCTGAGCGCTGACTCGCTGCAAGGCACCAGTGCAGTGCGCATCCCAGACAGCAACGCCGCTGTGGTGCAGTTAGTGGGGATCAGTGGGGAGTTACTGGCTTGCACACTCAGCAGTGGACGCGTGGCTTTCGTCACCGCTAATGCCACAGCTACGTGCACGTCCCATCGCATCTCGTTCTGCCTGGGGCGTCCTGCAAGCATACCGGAGCGACGTCGCCTCGACACGAACCTGACATCAGTGGCAGAGACTGAGTCGCCACAGTCGACGACGTGGTTGCTTGCCAGCAGCGGTGGCGCGACCTTTGGGCTCTACTGGAGTGACAAGGATGCACACCTCTTCCACCTTCCCACCGCTCGCGACCACAGCGCCATGATGTTGGCGATAACAGGACCTGGCCACCAGCAGCGGCAGGGTCTGCTAGAGGATGCATCTGGGGTGGCAGTGGTGAAGGCAATTCCATTCCTGCGCAAGGACGGGGCGAGTGCGGCACCTCTTCACCCTGATCGAGGTCACGGCGATGATATGGCGGCAACGCTCTCTCGGAAGCCACTAGCCCTGAAGAAACCTGCCACTGCGCGCTGGATTAATGCTGCAGCAGCAGCGGCGGTCCAGGAGGGATCCTTTGCAGTGCAGATTTCTGATAAACGCATGCTCTCTGGACTATTTGCGCACGCTCGATTTATGGACACATTGAACCGCACAGCAGCTGCCTTTAACATGGATAAGCTCCGCGAATACCTCACAAAGTACGGTGTCTTTCCAGCGAAGTACAGACCCGCCGTGTGGCGCTTCGTCCTGGGGCTTCCTGACAAACGTACGACTGCGTCCCAGTTCGCTTCATTGGCACGGAGGCCGATGCACGCCAGCGTCGACACGCACACCAGACGCTTCCCACTCTCTAGCGGGAAGGTAAAGACGGCTCTGGAGTCTGCACTCTCCGTGCTTGCCTGGCACGCACCTGTGTTTGTCGTGGCGCCATTTCTCCCTGCATTTGTGTTTCCATTCATTCACGTCTTTGGCTGCGATGACGTGCAGTCTGTGGTGGAGGTCCTGCTTGTTTTTATGCAGAATTGGGGCCGCGACTACTTCACGTGCTACCCGGCGGGCCCGGCGCCGCTGCTGGCCTTGATGCAGCGCGTCCTGGCGCGAGAGGACAGCGAGTTGGCCGCTCACTTCACCTCCATTGGCGCTGAGCCGGAGCTGTGGGGGTGGGAGGTCATGCAGTCCTTCTACACGGACCCCGTGCCTGCTGCGGAGTGGCTGCAGGTGATGGACCACGCCTTTCTGATGGAGCCGATCTGGCTCTACCTCTTCCACGTGCAGCTCCTGCATCATCTGCGGGGCCGACTCCTGCAGTGCGGGGGGCCACAGGAGGTTCTACAGGTACTGCGGCGCCCCCACCCCGAAAGTGTGCACATTGTCAGCGTCATCGCCGCTACGCATCTGCACGCGCGGCGGCAGTCACGCGAGGGCCCCGACTTGGACTTTGTGCGCCAATACTCCCGCTTCCACTCCTTCGGCGCCAAGCACGAGTACCCACAGAACTTCCTCTACGACGCTCACACGGTGCTACAGGCGGCCCGGGACGTGGATGTGCTGACCGCACAGGGGGCGGCGCAGCAGAGAGCGGTGGCCGAGCTGGCAGAGGAGCAGCGGGCGTTGGAGTTGGAGTCGCTGCGCGATGAGGCAGCCGTGCTTGAGCATGCGGCGCGGCTCGCTGCTAAGTACGATGCCTCGGTAAATCGGTGGCGGTCGCGGGTGACGGTGGAGCGGGAAAAACAGGATGTGGAGGCCCAACGTGCTGATCTGCGTTTGCGGGCAGTGATGGAAAAGAGTAGCAGGGCGGAGCAGTTGGAGTCGATGCTGTCCGCAGCCGACCATCTCAGCGCTCAGCATGGACATTACTTGGTGGACCAGCAGCGGGAGGAAGGAAAGTGGAACCTGGCCTCGTATCTAACTACCGCGGAACTGGAGCGTCTTGAGCGAGAATCTGAGGCGCGTGTTGCCACTGCACTACTCTCACTTAGTGGTGGCCAGATTCATGGGAATGATGGCAGTTACGGCGGCAACTGTGACAACGATCAGGGGGATGCTCTCAAGGGCCATGTTGCCCCGGTGGCTGTGCATCATCGACATGCCCCCACTGCACGAAGTGAGGCCGCTGCTCCGCAACACCCACCCGCAACTGAAGCACCCAAGGAGCGTGTGTGCGCTGCAGAGCAGAGGCGTGCATCAGACAGCGAGTGTGAAGGGGCGGTTGTGCACTTGTCGCAGCCGCAGTCCAGTGCTTCCGCATCTACTGTGCCAGAGTCCAGTGGACCATCAGATCCGCTCAATGAGCACTCTGCGAACCACTCGCTACAATCCCGTACTGCAGACCGTGACGACCGTGAAGATACGAAGAGCCCTTCAGCAGCACTTCAGCGTCCCCGCTATATACCAGCAGCGTCACAGACGCCTCAAGACCAGTTTCACCTCCGAGACCGCGACCGTGCCCCTCGTGTGCTACAGGGGTGGGTGCAGCAACAACAGCAGCCGCCGCCACACCAACAGCAGCAGCAGCAACAGTCGACCCAACGTAAAGGCAACGCCATGCTGGACTACGCGCATGTGCTTCAGCAGAAGTATCGTGATCTCCAGCGCAACGTGCGCCCCCCACCGTCGTGGAACACGACAACCACCATATCATCGTCCTTCGCAACGGATATGCCCCCCACCGCGGGGACCACCACAGCAACGTCGCTTTACGACAATCTTGCAGACTGCAGTGGTGATGAGCACCATCAGATGCGCTGGGTGTTGCGAGGTGGTGCTACTGGTGCCGTTGCCAACGCTTATGCCAGTTCCCACTCTCAGAAGGTGCCTCCTCCTCCACAGCTGCGCGGGGCTCATCCTCAATCCGTGACACCAGCCTCAACCTCGTGCACCGGGTCCTCTTCGAGTGCTGGGCAGGTGCTGCAGCGTCCGCAGTCGCGCGACAATTATTACTTCCTGCCCACCAAGCACTCGTAGGGGGCCATACACACTTAGAAGCACACATCCATGTGGAGAACTTGGTATTAGCGCTGACGCTCGTCTCCCCCCACTCCTATTATGGAGTATTTACCTTGTAGATGGCGTTTTCCGCCTCCTAGAACGCGTAAATGTGGTGTACGCATGTCATCCTTGTAGCACCTTTTTTGCTACTGTTGTTTTTTGTGAGGGGGCGTGAATTACTTTCCCCGCCCCCTTCTCTCTCCCAATCGTCGCTCAATGCACACACACACACACACACACACACATGACCCCCTCTCTGCGGTCACTGCAACTGCAGAGACACACACATAGATCTATAGATATATGTGTGTGTACGTTACTTTATTCTATTTCTCTTATCGCACTTATGCCTGTACATGCTTTTTTTATTATTTACTTCTACGCAACAGCCTGCAATAGGGCACGGTGACACCACGTGGACGAGTAGAGAGGGGGCACGAGCGAAGGCCAGCCACCAACCGCGTCTAAAAAGAAAGGGAAAGAGGGGTGGCACTGGTGCGGGGCCGACACAGCACACTCTATTTCACGTATCCATCCCCCTCCCACACATCCCACATATAATTGAGTATCTCATTGTGCCATTTATTTGTTTGAGCGTCCCTATTTGGGTTCATAGTTGTCATGCAGTGCTCCAACATGGCAAGCACCTCCACTGCTGATCCGTTTCTGCTAGAGTTTGTGGTGAACCTGCGGTGGTGCTTACATCATGTGGCGGAGTGTCTGGAGCCGGCGGTGGAGTCACACTACCCTCAGCTCATTGCGGACGCCATCGAGATGGAGTCTGTGCTCTCTTCTTCATGCGCCTCCATCCAGTCCATCGGCGCGCTCCCCGTGGGAGCCCTGGACATGGCGCGAAAGGGTGTTATGTATTTATTGCTCTCCGAAGCTCTGTTGGGACACTGCCCGCCAACAATGCACGCGTATCTACTTCGCACCACCGCGGCTGAATCAGTCCTGTCATCCGCCTCATCGCGCTTACAACGACACAGGCGAAGGGCGGTGAACACGTCTGATCTAACGATGAGTCGCAGCACCGTGGATTGGGGTCGGGGACGCGACAACGATACTGAGGAAGCCATACGCGCCAGTGTGGACACGCGCAGCATTGCCTCCATCACAGATGACAGCACATTTGCCCCCGTGCTGGACGGCGACAGCGAAAGCCAGACTATGCTCCTTCTGGTGCGCTGGCTGACGAAGGAGGGCATTGTGGGCGTGGATGAACTGGCGGCAACACTGGAGGTGCCGGCGGGGGTGGATGCTGCCGCGATGGATGCATGCAGCGAGGCTGTCCACAACAAGGCCCAAGCGCGTCAGCTGACCAGCATGGCGGTGCGTCTCGCACAATTGGCGCCATTTTACATGGGAGCCCACGTGCTTCTCACGCGCGTGTTGGTACTTCACTACAGCTGCACTCTTGTGACACCAGGCGCCATCACGCGCCACGCTGCTATGTTGACACACCGTCACTTTGCTGACGAATCCTCGCCAACTATGATGAAGCGCAGGAGCGTTGGCGACACTGTCGAGGATGGACTGCTTCTATGGATTCGCAGCGTGATGAAGGTGGTTCGTCGCCACAACAAAAAACACCGTGGGAGCTGTAATGACGGTGGCGTACTTGGGAGCGACAGCAATGGCGCGCTCACAAGCTCACAACTGAACTGTGTTCAAGCACTGCTTCAGCGCGAAGATGCGAACCTGTACGTACTTCTCCGTGATGGAGTGATCTTGTGTTTGGTGATGCGTTTTTATCAACCACATCTGATGCCACTGGAGACGATTCACTTCACTGACACCTACAGCGGCATGTCACCGTCAGAAAACAGGAAAGGGGGCGGCAGCAGGAGATCCAGTAACTTGTCCTCATCGCGAATGAGGATGGCCACTGCGTCGGAGCAGCTTCACAACTGGAGCGCACTTTTGCGCAGTGCGGAAGTGGTTGGGCTCTGGCCTGGGCTGCAAGCCGACGAAGTGGTCCACCACGGCGGCACCGCACTCCCGCTCCATATCTTGCGACTTGTCGAAGAACTCTTCGCACTGCTGGCGACACGCTCCGAGGAAGACATGCGTGTGAGCAGCGACGGGGGAGTGGCCTTCTCAGCGTCGTTGGATGAGCTGCTTCTGTGGGAGAGCGGGGCCGCATGGAGTGGTGCGGCGCTGCGGGCTACTTCATCGCAGGATGGGCGTGGCCGCCCCCTCAGCGGGATCGCCAACACTGCTGTCGTAGTGGAGGAGGAGGCGCCGTCGCGGCCTTCTAGTAGCAGGGCACCACGACTGGCAACTGCCAAGAGGGAGTGTACAGTGACCCCACTGCGTCCAATGGCCACGCAAAAGGCTCCGCAACTAGGAGACCACGACGCAGTGGACACGGGACGACGCCGCGAAGAAGGACGTGTGCTCATTGCTAGTGATCTTGTTAGCCGTTTAGAGAGCGGAGGCCACACTACACTCGCGAGTGACCCTCATAGTTGGCACCCATCAGCGGCCCAGTTACCGCCAAGTGACCGCAGCCCAGCGACTAACGTGGTGGCTGACTCCGTACTGGGAGGCGCCAGCAACCACAGTGACAGCGGGCAAGGACTGGAGAGGGCGGGTCACAGAGCAGGGGGAAACCCACGGGACACCGGCACTGTGAGCCCCCGTCCATCTCTGCAGGAGCTACCCTCACCGCCTGCGCGGCAGCTACCCGCATGGGCGGACAGCACGACGCCGCCCCGGCAGGCTCTCGCTTCAGGTGGTGACGAGCGCGCGCCAGCAGCAGGACCTCGCACCATTGGGGCCGTGCCCAGCGGCCAGCGCGCTGGAACACGAGAGTCGCCGACGGTGGACGCAGACACCTCGGTGCGAACGGTTATGCACAGCGCACTCCCAGACAATGAGGAAGAGGAGCCCCGCCACTGCGACTCCTCCACCCCACCTGTAGAGGAACACTATCCACCTGAATGCAACGGAAGGGGACTTGAGAGAGCTCGCCACGCACCTGTGGTGCAACTCCGCGTGGCCACGCCACCAGGAGCGTCTGGCGGCTGGATCCCGCTTCTGGAGAGCGATGTGGCGCTTCCAGTTCCACTCGGACAAGCGAGTGAGCTTGGAGATGCGGCCGTGCGGGATCCAGCCTCGAGCGACGGCGTTGTCCTCTGCGACAGTGCGCCCTACGATGAGATGGGCCCAGCGCTGGTGCTTAGCGCTGACCCTCTGGCGACCTCAGCGAGCCAAAGCAGCAGTAGGAGTATATTTCATGTCAACGCCGTTGTTCACGGCGGTGCTCACTCCCCCTCCTCCCTCTTGGCTCTTGCTGCGTCCTCGCCGCTCGTGTGCTCAGAGTTGGAGGTAACACCGGAGCGGAGGAGGATGGCGCGTGTGCGCGGGCATCCTCATGATGGCAGCCCTCAGGCCTCCGCTGTGGTGTCGATTACGAATTGTAGCAGCAGTACCAGCGAAGCGAACGGCGTGCCGTCGCCGCACGCGCAGTCGTCAACCTCTTCTGTGATGGCCACGACTAAACGTGTCACAAATGGTGGCGGGGCTCCAGCGGTACTACAGCCCCCACCGCCACTGCAAGCGGTAGCGAGTGCAGTCCCGACGATGGCGTCTCTTCTTCATTGGCTCTCATCAGCGCCAGAGCCACGCGTCTCTGAAGAGCTGTCGCCTCTCACGGAATCGGCGGGTGGGATGAACATCTCGTTCGCTGATGATGCAGATCTTACGAACGAGCCAGGAGTGGATGCCCGCAACCATGATGACATGATCTCAGAGGTCGTTTCACCCGTTGAGAGGAGCTCTTTCCACAATAATCTTACGGAGGAGAGCGGGCTTCCACGGCTGAGACATTTGAAAGCGTCTCATCCTGGATGGACAGTTCCTCCAGCCGACGATACCGTGACAGTGAGGCCTGTACAGCGGCCAGGTGCACAGCCGCCAACTACGTTCACCGAGAGCCCTTTCGATCAGTTGGCGTCCACAGATGTCAACGCGCTCTCACAACAGGACCGCGAGGCTCTGCTTCTCCGGGCAATAGCGGAGCAACAGAGTCTCATTCAGCAGCTCACCGGGAAGCTAATGCAGAAGGCTGGTGTGGCGTTTGCCACGAGGAAGGAAGAGTGCTCTCCTCTAACCGATTCTCTGGCGCGGTACAGCTCCGATGGTGGCTTCAGCGATCCTACTGCATTACCAGCGTCGTTCCGCCCAGCAGTTGTCACGGGCCCCACTGCTCGGAGTGCCGCTCGCGCTGGTGTTGTGTGTCATGCAGTTCCACTGCAGATGGAGAAGGCATCCATCAGTGCTGTAAAGGAGCATTGCGGGCACTCGGTCGCTTCCATTGAGCGCCTCTGCAGTGCGTGGGAGGACACCACGGCCAGCGTGTGCTCCAGGCGCACGGGGGCAAGCAGCTCTCAGTCACTCCGCAGGGCTCGCACGTCCGTCGTGACATGTCTGTCAGCGCAGCGCGCCGAGACTGACATCTCTACCGATTTGGATGCCCGCATGCATGATGATAGCGATGACGCGTACGACGACAACGATGCATCCGAGTAGTGAGTATTGCGAGACTGAGGAGACCGCATTAGTGCGCTACACACACACACACAATAGAAAGATAACTCAGTGCAGTACATGCGAGACCAACGCCAATCCACGGCATTTTGAAAAAATAATAATAATCAATGACCATCGTGAGTACTACAGCAACTGGCACATCTAATATGCTGATGATATTGATCCCCAAAGAAAGGACTACTGCCGTTTAGATGCGCCAGTGCTACCAAACCTCGAACTGTGGGGGTGCCGCAGCTCCCTGCTGCTGCTGCTCAAAACACTAGGTTTTCTCGTTCCTCAAGCACTGTTGTTTTTCCATAACTAGGTTCCCCCCTCGTTGAAGATGCCCATCAAGGTCATGCAGTCTGCTGTTGGGGATGTTGGTGAGCAGGGCCCCCAGATGGCCATTAATGGGTTCATTGCGTGGCTGCTATTCATCGCTATGACGGCTGTCTACGTCATCTGGGCTGTGATACCTGACGAAGTTCTACATCATCTGCAGATAACGTACTACCCAGACCGCTACTGGACCGTCGCGTTGCCTGCTATTCTCGTGATGATCTTCTACTACTATTTCACCACGTCTATCCTTTTGGTTCTCATCACCACCCACCCCCTCGACGACGGCAGAGTCGTAACAGATGTAGACAGCAAGGCTGACACGCAGGTCAACCTCCGCGCCTTCTCGGAGGCTACCAGCAGCGTCCCGCCGTGGGTGGATATTCCCGTCTCTGTCACTAGTAAGTTACTGTTCCAGCCGTGGAACGAGAAGTAGCCGGTGCTTGCCACCACATATTTTTCGCACCGCTCTTCCACTTGTCTGTGCTGGTGTGCCACTGTCTGAGGGTGCGAAGGTAGGGCAGCACAGGGTGCATCGTGGCGTTGACAAACAAGAGAAAGCAAAAGAGGGGAAAATAAAGAATTTGGTCATACTCCTCTTTCCTCGTCCCCCTCGTCCCCTTCCACCTCACTCTACTAATGACAATGACAGTTCGCTACCTTCTTTTTGCTCGCTTGCTTGCCAGCAGTGTTACGTTACTCGCTCTGCTCTCCCTTCCTTATTCGTCACATTATACCCTGTGTCCGCGTGCTTGGGGAATGCGGATTCCTAATAATATTATAGGTGTGTGCGTGTGTGTAGGCTGCACAGTGTCTTCAGCAGCTCGCTGTGTTGTTTTTTTGCGCATTCCAGAAACTTATCTGAAGACGGGAGCTCCAATGAAGGTGACTGCTGTCCGCAGAGTAAGTGGCCTGGAGCGGTTGATCACTGCGGTTGGTGCTAGGAGTGTAGAGTTTACCGGGGATGACCTCTTCCGCATCTGTGCGCTGATGAAGAGTCCCCAGGATGATGTGTTGGGGCTACGCGGTCAAGCGGACTTCATGAAAGGTTTGTCATGGCACTATCACTCGCTCGCAGAGGTCCCAATTCCGCCTTTTCAAAAGACCCTCATTGAATTCGTCCTGCCACTGCAGTCCTCCTCGCCGAGTGTCTCAGTGGATGCCGCTGGCAATGTGGGCCCATTGAGCACGCTGCAGGAGCGACCGCCGGATCATGTCGGCGCTGCTGCAGGGCTTCCTGAGCCCACTGTTAAGGAGCGCATCGCTGCCATGTGGGAAGTGGTGGGCGACTCCAGGGAGAGCGGCACGTGTGGCCCGGATCAGATGCAGCAGTTGGACGCCCACTTGGCGGCGCTCCAGACCCGACTACGAGAGCTCACTCCGGTGGAAGTTGCGCAGTTAGTGAAGGCCCTCGCTGCTGTCCATTACCAAAACTATCAGTACACTGAGCTACTTGCGCGACGGGGGTGCGAGGTGGCGGCGCAGCTCCCACGCCCGGAGCTGTGCCGACTCTACTACAATCTAGTGAAGCTGAATACATGTGACTCCTTGACCGCTGTGGTGAACCGTCTGCTCACCTGCACATCCGAGTTGACGTCGCCGGAGGTGCTGCTTCTGGCGCAGTCCTTGGAGCGCCAGGCCAACACCTCCTCGTCCAGCGCTCGGCTGGTGACCGCCGTGGTGACCCAGGGCACCTGTCACGTGGGAAAGGCGAAGTCACTTATGTACCACCGCGCACTGCTCGTGATCATGGCAAGGTACGGTCTGCAGCGCGGTGATGTTGCGGCGGCTATCCTCAAGGATGGGGAGCGCTTCATGGCGGAGGCACACGAGCATGATCTAGTGGCTATCCTTGAGGTGGTTGGAGCACTGGGAATCCCTGACAGCAGTGAGTGCTATGCGCCGCTACTCACGCACCTCGAGAGCGTTGTGCCAAAGGTCTCTGCGTGGACCCTTTCACCCCTGCTGGACGCGCTCTCCGTGCTACCAACTGACACCACCGCTGTGATGTTGGCGCTGATGAGCACACTCGAAACGACGGCTGGCCAGCTTCCCGTGGCGCACCTGGCCTCCGTGCTGGACATCCTCTCTACCTACCCGCCCGCTTGCGGGCATGTGTGCATCGTGTCGCTTGGCTTTGCCGCCGCCGTGCGCAGTGCTGGGATGGATTCCGCCACGCTGGAGAGCATTGTGGTCTCACTGGCGGTGCTAAGACACTTTACGGACGACTTTTATACGATCATGGGGGTGCTGACGCGAGAAAAGGGTGGAGTCCACCGACTGGAAACTATTGAGGCACTGGTCACGCATGGGGATGGGCGGGACTCACAGGTGGTGAAGGCACTGCAGGAAGCGGTGGGGTCGTATGTTGTGTTGTGTGGGAAGCCGGAGCTGGACAAGTGCCAAGAGTTTTTGCGGCGTGCAGGTGTGTGTGACCGAGTAGTAATCGAGAAGGTGCAGGCGCGCCGCGCGCGGCTACAGCACGGATGTGGCCCGCAGTCTCACCCCACCGGACGCAGACGGCAGCATCGCAAACCCTATGACCCAATGGGAGATCTACTATAGATGAGAAGGCTCTGCTCTGCTCCGTGCGATCATTCAGTGCTCCCCTGCTGCCCTTCCTCCAGCCCCCTGCTACCTGACGTGCTGGCGATAGGACCTAAGGAACCCATCACTGTACATTGCCAACTCGCCAAATAGTAATGTGCAGCGTTTAGCGTGTGCTCTTCATCCACAGTACACGTAGTCCATCTTTTTTTCCCCCTGGCGCTCGTGTTTCTCATTATTTCCACCTTCTCTCGCGAGACAACAGAGATATATTTGATCTACTCCATCGTTCTTCTCCCTCTTCCTCGTTTTTCTTTGGGGGGCATCTACCGCATACTCTCTGATCTGCCATGATAGGCTGACGAGCCTGCCTCCCCCTTCCCCACTTCTCCAAGCAGACCGAGACACGTACCGAAATTTCTCCCATTCGAGTTTTAAAAGACAGAGAAACACAGAGAGGGAGGTGTACATATATTCTTATGAACACACTGAGCAGAGCGGGCATGGCTGCCGTGCCCGCAGCCATGACAGTGCCAGCGCTTGTATCGGCCGTTGGAGGGGCACTGTCACGTTCAGCCCCCGCGCCACGCCAGGTGTCGCTGGACTATATTCTGGAGCGCGTGCGGCACAGTCTCGTGCCATTCAATGCCCAGGACGTCTATCAGGTGTGCACGATTGCGTACAATACGGACTCATTAGATTTGATTGAAGATGGAGACTTCATGCGCGGCCTCGTAGATGCATTTGAGCGCTCTGACCAGTCTCTCTTGTCGCCATTTCAAACCAGCATGATTGCGGACACGCTGCGCAAAGCGGGGCTGAATGCGTCACCCAGGGCGATGACTGTCCCCGAGGAGGATGCCATCTCTCCAGAATCTCTTCTCGCTGTGCTGCTCTCCATGTCAGTGACCAAGACACGTGACGAGCGCATCCTCACAGAGGTGGTGGCTCAAATGCAGCTCATCCTCAATGAGTTTAGCCCGTCACAACTTGTCAATACCGTGACGGAGCTCTCTAAGCTGAGTTGCACGAACACGGACTTCCTTGCCAAGGTGGCGAAGCGCGCCCTGGCGGAGGCGGACAGCCTGAGCACACTGGAGGTGTCGTCAATGACGAAGGCTCTAGCGCACTGCCGCGGCGTGCCATTTGCTGTCATGCGACGCTGTCTGGGCCTTGCCGAGGAGCGCATGGGTGACTTTCAGTCAGAGGATTATCTCTTCATACTGGACGGCCTGCTGCAGGTGGGGCCGCAGTACATGAGCACCTTCGCGAAGTTCGTGGAGGCCGGACTCGATAGCGTAGAGAATATGGACGCCAAGACGCTCGCGCAGTTTTTGATCTGCTTCACCTCACTCAACTATTACAATCGCGAGCACGTTGAGATCTATGCTGACGCTGTGGTAGACGTGGCCACGGACCTTAGCGAGGCAGATCTAGTTCAGGCTTTCATCGCGCTTCAACGGCTTTGCCTGCTCGACGAGGCCATGTTCGGCACGATGGCGGGCTGCCTGATGCGGTACGCACAGTTCATGCAGCCGCGCCACATTGGACCCGTCGTGGACGTCTGCGGCTCGGTGCCGCACAACTCCGACCCGCTCATGGCGGTGCTGCTGGACCGTGCTTTGGAGTGTGTACGCGTCTTCTCACCACACCAGCTGGCGGAGTTCCTGGACGCGATAGCGCTCTATAGGCCCGCCCGTGACCACGCACTTGTGCCCGTGTTTGGTCGGCAGGCCACCCTGCGCGCTGAGATCATGGGCCCGAAGCCACTGGCGATGGCGACGCGCGGCTTGGCGCACTTGGGCTACACCGACGCTGCATACTACTTGCTGGCCGCAGAGACTGGGTTCCGCTACGGTTTCAAGGACTGGTCGATGCTGGAGCCAATCCTGATGGGGCTCTGCCTTTCCGGGGAGCCCTGCGCACCTGGTGTTGTTCGGATTTTGAGCACACATGTGGCGGAGAAGGCGCGCTCCATGTCTCTCCCTGAAATTGAGCGGGCGAACCGCTACCTCACGCAGCTGCACTGCGAGGACGATTACGTCTACCGTGTGATGGCAATGCGGGTACTGCACTTTGTTAAGGAGGTGACCCCGGAGATGCCAGAGGAGTTGCATGTGCTGCTTCAGCGTGGTGCCATTCAGCAGCACTGACACAACGTCCTCTGTACCCCCCTCTCTGCGTGTGTGTGTGTGTGTGTGTGCGTATCTCACGATGTGGTTTCATTATTTCACAGCTATACCGCCTCTACCCCCATTTCTGCCCGAATTTCTCACGATTAATAAAAAAACACAAAAATAAAATCTGAGTACTTCCAGCCAAACGGAATTCAGAGCGAAAAGCAGATCTCTGCGTTCCTCCATATATATATATATATATATATATTGCTCGTTTATGTGTTCGCATGCCCGAGTCCGTTGTATATGCTTACCCCTCTTGTCGATTCAAAATTGTCATCTCATTCCTCGCCTTCATCGTTACCAAGGTTTTATTTTTTAATTTACTCACTGCGCCTTTTTCTTAGTATACGTTCTTCCTCCTCTTCTCTGTTTATACATAACTATTTTTCCCTTTTCCCTTCCTCCTCTCCGTCCCACCGCTGCAATCCCCCTCCTCCTCACACACGCACCCCTCCCACTCTCACACGAACGCTCGCTCTCGCTCTCTCTCACCGCTCCTCAGTCACCACCATGCAGGGGACGCCCGGACGCCTGATTTACTATTACAAGGATCCCTACCGCAAGGTGCCCATCTTCATCTCTGGCGAGGCCAGTCGGTGTGTCCTGTGGATCGGTGGGCAGGCAGAGTCCTTCTTCACCATATGCTACTTTGAGGAGCTGGCCGCCAAGCTGGAGGGCGCGTGGTGCTTTGCTCAGATGGAGCTGCCTAGCAGCCACATTGGATACGGCGCACAGGACCACCTCTGTGAGGCGGAGGATGTGAATGATATCCTTGGGATGCTCACGCGGGATCATGGCATGGAGGAGGTGGCGCTCTTCGGTACTAGCACGGGCGTGCAGGTGATCCTGGAGCTTCTCGCCAGTGGCACGAACACCGCTTGTGTGTCCCGTGTGATTCTGCACGGCATCGTGGCCCCAGTGGACTCCCCGATCTTTACCGAGAAAGGTGTGCAGCAGCGCGAGGAGCGCGTGATGGAGCTGCTCAAGTCTGGCTGCAAGGAGGATTCTATTGGAATGGCAGGCTTCTATGACATCCCCATCACCGCTGCACGTCTTTCACAGGGCGGCTTCCCCTCTCTACAGGAGGCACTCTGGCAACCCGCCATTAAGGGCGACCGTGCTGTATGTGTGAAGGCTCTCGGGAAGATTAGCGTTCCAACGCTCATCATGATCGCCACGGACTCGCAGTACAAGCCCGAAAAGGAGGATCTTGAAAAGGTGATGCGGGCCGCAAAAGAGAGCATCGGCTGCCCTGAAAGCGATGTCACCGTGCAGGTTCTCAATGACACCTGTGATGAACTTCGCAGGCTCCTAAAGGCTGACATCGCAGCACACGTCGCTACCATCATGACCTTCTTGGATGGCGCGGATAACAAGCGGAATGAGCGGCTTGTGATTGAGGCGGCAGCGAAGGAGGAGGAGGACCGTCTCAAGCGCATTGCACTGAACAAGCTGATGTGTGCCTAAAGTGGTGGTGATCGGGGAAGGGGGATCAGTAGCCAAGGAATCGTATCCACAAATGCTGGGAACTCCGGGTATTCCTATGTGAGCCTAATACCCTTCTTGGGTGTTGCACCAAGTTATGTATACGTCGAACAGATCAGTGCTGTCCTCCCTCCCCCGACCCCCATGTTCCTGGTTTATTCTCAATCATCATTTCACTTGGTCGTATTCCCTCCTTGCGTCCTCAACAGACGAGCACTTTGTATATAGGTGTGATTGTGTCGGCTTATGTCCGGTTCATATTGTAAAGAAAATTCCTCTCTATTTACGATGGGAAAGCAGCACAGTAATTTTTTCGTTTTGTTTTGCCACTGGTGACAAACGTCCCGCAGTCTTGGCAGTTACTCGAAGAGTGCATCGCTATGTAAGCTACGGGATGAAGATCATCTCACTAACCAACTGTGATGCCCGAGTGAGAAACACTGCTGATGGATTATTCTGATGTAAACAACGTATTATACATATATATATACATATATACAAAGGGCGATGAATACGGAAGAGACCCTGTGCGAGTTTCAAGAGACAAACTAATCGGTTTCACCGCTCTTCAAAAGAGCTGTAAAAAACAGCAGCAACAACAACAAAAAATCACCCGATGACATCGATTACGTTGGTTGCATGTAAGGCCCTGATTTTCCTCTCCAATGTGTGTTGTCTTTGTCTGACCCCTCCTCCAGGTAGCCTCCATTTTGGCGGTATTAGTAGAGAAGGGACAACATCGAGCATCGAGGCCTCTGGGCGAGAGTCTCCTCTCCCACAAGTAGTCTACAAACTCTCGGTACAGAGGCTCATCGTCGCACCCCGGGCACCTGTTATTTTTTTCGTCGACTAGCCGCAGGAATACAGTACTTCCCTCCCGCTGACAGAAGACAAACATTTAATCGTTTCATACAACGCATAGACAGTTTGCATATATATATATATATTCATAGAAGCCACTGAGGCAGACACATACAATTTGGAAGCAGCGTCATAATAACAAGTGATGTTTTCGGAAGAATCCTCTCTATCCGACTTGCCGACTTCCAGCACCGCGGGGGTAGAGGAGGCCCGAGCCCCCCGCTCACAGTCAAGTGGCGAGTATGCCTACTACCCGCTTGGTACACATGAGAGACATGTCCAGGACGAGGAGCTGCGCAAACTAAAGGAGGCTGCGTTGGAGCAGCGGCGGCATCGCGACACTGCACTGCATTGCTCGTTTCATCCAGCGATATCCGCGACGGGGCCACAGGGCGGCAGCAGACAAATGAACGAGAAGGAGTTGGAGGAGCCCAGCGAGTCTAACTCTGGTGTGACCGGGACGGTCTTTGAGCGGCTTGCACGGAGGGCGGTGGAGATGGGGGCGCGGAGGGAGCGGCTGGAGGAGCAGAAACGGGCCTGCGCGGAGGCAGAGCTGCGGCACTCGTTTCGTCCCGCGATTAACAAGTCTACCGCCTTCTCACAGCAGCTCCAGCACCTGGAGGGGGTCCCGGTGGAGGAGCGGCTCCTGCATTACGGGCGCTCTGTGGAGTTATCGCGTGAGGTGAAGCGGGAGCGGCAGCGGCAGCTGGAGGCACAGCAAGAACAGCGAGTGAGGAGCCATGACGTCGCGCAGCGCCGGCAGTCGCAGCGTGAGTTTGCCGCGCGGAATGAGCAGTTCCTTCAGGAGCGTCGCGGCAGGCAGGCAGAAGCTGAGAGACAGGCAGCCATGGAGTACACGTTCGCTCCGAAGGTTTCCGCAACATCCACAGCGCTCGATGAGCGAAGAAGTGAATTGCGATGCGCCGAGGGTGTGGATCGAGGCGTGCTACTCTATGAGTCCGCCTTGAGGGGGCAGACAGCGCGGCAGAGGCAGGAGGAGGGCCGGCGGCATGGCGGCGTGGATGGCCCGTGTGCGCCTCACACCAATCCTGCCTCGGACGAGTGGATTGCGCAGGGGGCACATAAGGCGTACTTCAAGGCAAACTTTGTTCTCCGCCAAGAACTCTACGAGAAGGCACGCCAAGAGCAGATGCGCGACCTCGCTGCCCAAGCAGAGGCGGAGGAGGCGGAGTTGCGTCGACCCGTCACCATCGCCAGTCACCATCAGCACGAGCGTCGTGGAGACGAGATCACTGCGGACAAGGCCATGATCGAGGCTCAGGTGCAACGCCTCTACGACAAGGGGCGCGCGGTGTCCACAGAGGTTCAGCAGCGTGCAGCGGCGAGGGCACGCGCAAGCGACTCGCAGGAGCATTGCACCTTTAAGCCTACACTCTCCAAAGGTACAGCCTATGTTCTGCGGCGTATGGAGGGGCGGGAACGTGATGTGGTGAAGCGCTTGGGAACCCAGAAGAAGGAGATCGCTTCCCCCGAGTCACACGTCAGTCCGCAGCGGCAGTCCGCGTGCTCTGCTAGCACAAGAGGCACCACTAACAGTGCTGCAGCCGGTGGGTCCACCCCACATCGCCGCTCGGGTCGCTCCGCGGAGGCCATCGAGCATGGGTCGCCGGAACGCAAGGGAGTGGTCTCCGCGGCGGACATGGAGGCCTTTTACTCGCGTCAGATGGAAACGTTGCGCCGCCAAGAGGAGCGTAGACGTGAAGCGAAGCGGACGGAGGCTGTCGAGGAACTTGTGCACTGTACATTCCAACCTCGGACCAACACGGACAGCTACTACGCGGCGCGGCGCGACTCCGCCCGGGAGACGGTGGACGTCACGGCGGAGAGGAGTGTGTTGGGGGTGACACGTTTTCTGGAGCGGCAGGCGGAGGCGAAGCGACTGCGTGGGGAGCGAGAGGAGAAGATTCGGAACATGGGCCGCTGCAAGGGTGCCTCCTTGACCTCCCAGACCATGATTTCGCCGTTCAAGCTGCAGACAGAAGCCAACGCAGCTCGTCGGAGGGTGGCCTCGCAGCAAGTGCATCCTCCCAAACTCACCGATACGGCACGTCCACTGCCGTCGGATTCTGCTGTCGGCGAGGCAGCACACGGCACGGAGCGTGTGTGCAGGTACTCTCTCTTTGCTGAAGCTGAGGTTGGTGATGGCAGTGGGGACGGTGCGGGCAATGATTGCTATCAACATTCCAAGACTGAGCACACATCACCCTCTTACAGCTCCTTTTCGGAAGATAACGATGACTGTGACAGTTACCATGAGGCCGAGATGGAGACATCCTCCTCCTCTAGCCCATGGACATTGGACCACCACCATCGCGCCAGTGGTGTCAGCAGTAAAGAATGCATTGCTCCACCACCGATGCCACGGACATCTGCGCTGAAGAGACGAGGGGAATCAGATGCATCACAAACACGTCCGCTGCGCCGGTCAAAGTCGCGCTCTGTCTCATTCATAGGCGTCCCTCTTCACGATGGAACACCTGAGGAAAGCATCGTAGACACCTTCCGCGACCCCTATGCTATGGTCTCGTTGCTCAGAAATCTCCGCACGCGCTGACGTGGTTCCTGTGTGTCCATCTCTCTCTCCCTCTGAGGCACTCACGCTATATATAAATAGTGACTTTCTGCTTCTCTTGTGTCAGCCAGCGGCGGCGCGTGGAACAGATGTGCCATCCTCTTTTTTGTGTTGTTTTTTGAAGTGCGGCTGATGTCGGTTCTCTGGGGTGCGAATGCCCTATAATTTTTGAGAGATGGCACACTTTTCCAAAGATCCCCGATCTCCAGTTGGCCCACATACATACACGCAAAAATACTTGCCTCATTAAAAAAAAACAAACATGCCTCTTTTTAAAACACACACACACGCATCATTATTATGGTTTACTGTTTAGCGGACGGAGGCCATTACCTCCACTCGGAACGATTTGGCGGGCCAGCGTGTGCATTCTCCTATGTTTTTTTGCACGTGTGTGTGCCGGGGAACCTGTGATCATTTGCTCTACTTAGGAAGCGTAGAATTTGCACGCACACATTCAGTTACGCGCGCGTTCGTGAATATTAGGCTGGGGTTCCTTTAGTGACGATGAGCTCCTCAGATGCCGCTCTTACCTGCCCACCTCCTGATAACGACCTGGTGCAGAGCTGTCGAATACCACAGACGTGTATTCTCCACACTATCGAGGGGCAGGTAGTTATCTCCGACCGCAGCATACTCCGCGGAATCGAGCGCGAAGTCCTCCGTACGCTTCCCTTCTGGCGCTGCTTTGTCGACCTTAGGGTGGCGCATAGACATACACCTGTTGTCATGTCCTCAGAGACCGCACTGCTCTCACGGGTGCAATGCAGCGTGTTCAAAGGGATTGACGTTGTGTGCGCGTCTACGAGCATTGTGTTGCGGGTGCAAACGGGTACTGCGCTGGCCGGCACACGTACACGGAAACGTAACCGCGAGGGGATGCAGAGTGGTCGTAGCGGTGCGGAGGCGGAGGATATAGGTGACGATACCGTCTTGACAGCGCACTACGCGGTCGATGAGCGGCAGCTACGCCGCCACTGGGTTGGTGTGCCGCACACGGATCATGAATTCACGCTGGCTACCTTCCACTTTGTGCACCACGATGCGCACTGTCGCGGTGGCGGGATCGAGCGGAGCTATCATGTCCAGACAGTCATTGCCCGTGAGGATCCTGGCGTGCTGCAGTGCGTGGCTGGCACAATGGTTTCCTTTAGCTTCATTCTGTACACGACGCTGCGCATCCTGCAGCGTCGTCGCGCAGGCGGAGAAGGCCCACTCTACAGGCCGCCACTGCCTGAGTTGTCGTCTTCAAGGGAAGAGAGAGTCGGGACCTGGCAGCGCCGGCGCGGCAGCGTTGACATGGCCGGGCATGAAGCGCTCCGTGTCCTGTGCCCATCTCCACAAGCCACCACCGCCGTGTTAGTGCTTGGGATGGGTGGCAACAGCATCGCTGTAGCCTTGCGGGAGGTGATGGGCCCTAATGTTCAGCTGCACGTGGTGGAGATGGAGCCGGCGGTGGTGGAGGTGTGCCGAAGGGCCGGGACACTGCTGGAGGGCGACCCCAACGCACATGTGCACGTGATGTCAGCGGAGGCCTCCCTCTCCGTTCTCCCCGTTGAGCACTTCGACTTTGTGTTTATGGATCTATTCGAGCCAGTCCAGGGAAGTATGCAGAACTGCTCCCCGCTTGTCATTGGCTCTGTGGAGAGACTCAAGCCCGGTGGCATGCTCGTGGTGAATGACCATCAGCTGCCTTCGTGCGACAGTCTGCACCCATTTGGCGACTTGTTTGGCGACGCCAACATCCAGGCAGTCAACCTACACGGGTGGCGGGAGAGTGTGATTGTGGCGGTGAAGCCCGGGGACGCGCTCGTAGACGGTTTGTCAGCCTCCTGCACGAGAGCTGTCGCGTACATGGCCAGCGATGTATACGAAGAGCTGCTGCCAGGGTGGCTGCCGCACTTCTCCTGGCTGGCAGAGTCAAAGGTGCTCACAAGTGGTTGCAGGCGTTTCCGCGTGTGGCGTTCATAGGATGCGAGAGAGAGGCACCACTTCATCATCATCGACAAAAAAGGGAGAAAACAAGAGAGGGAGCCAGAGAGCCGATGTTCTCCGCACACCTCTCCATTCTCTCACTCTTTTCCGCTCTTGCGCGGTGTGGCCACTATTGAAGATGATTTTACTTCATCATTTAAAGAAAAAGGGTCTGCTGATCTCAAATTTCCCTTTAAGAGGGAAAACGGAAATCGTACTCTATCCACTGCAGAGGATTAAAGATAGATCCGAACCGACGCACTGTTGCATTGGTTTGTGTTTGTCCTCTTTATATTTTCTCTCTTTGTGTTCAGAGGTTTTTGCGTGGTTCTTCTCTTCTTTCCCTTTTATGTGTGCGGGCGTGCCTTTTATCAGGCTAGAATAGAAATCAGCTCTCATTCGATGGCCACACTCTCACCAGCACGCGTGTCTGGGTGGGCCTCGCGCTGGCTGACCGACGAGCTCAATGCACTGGCAAAGGCAGGCAACTGGGAGGGTGCGATTGCCATGTTCCAACAGATGGGGCAGTCCAGCCTTGTCCAGCAGAACGTTTATCACTACACGACCATCATCAACGCATGCGGGAGGGCCGGGCACCTGGACGCCGCCCTCGCCACACTGAATCATATGAAGTCAAAGAGCGTGAAGCCGAACGCGTACACGTACACAGCTCTCATCCATGCATGCGGGGCGACTCAGCGGACCGATGTGGCGCTACGCCTGTTCGCTGAGATGCGACTCGCGGAGGTGCCACCAAATGTGCGCACCATCACCGCGCTGGTGTCGGTCTGCTCACGGGCCGGCAAGTGGGAGAAGTCCTTCAAGATCCTTCACGACTGCGAGGAGATGTTGGTCGCCCCTAACGTCTTCACCTACACTGCTGCAATGGATGGGTGTCGCCGCGCCGGTGTGGCAGCTCCGGCGGTGCGACTGCTGGGGGAGATGCACAACCCCGCTAATGTCCGACCAAATGAAGTTACTTACAATACCGTACTTGGGGCATGCGCGGCGGCGAAGGATGTTGGTGCTGCGCAGCAGGTTTACGCTCAAATGGCAGCGGACGGATACCGACCGCTTCCATATACACGGGAGCTGCTGTCCACTCTCTTTAGAGACACCGTGTTGGAGGGCGAGGCGGACGATTTGGAGGTATACCGTAAGCCGTCCCGGCGCGATGTGTGCGCTCCAGACTCCGATCCGCAAACAGCCTACCGCGCAATGCAGGAGGACGATGACGATGAGGACAGCGACGACAACTCCACTGGAAGAGTTGAGGGGTGACTGCCTATACGTCGAGTGGGTGTTGCACGCACATGCAGGCGCACTGTCAGCACTCACACATACACACACCCACAGAGACACACACATAGCATCCGCTCTCAGCTGTGAGCGCGCAATACTCTTGACCAGCGCTTTCGTCATATTCCTGTTTTGTGTGATCGCTAATTGTATGTGCGGTTGTGACGACATCGCCCGTTGTATATTGCAGATTAGTTCACATCTCGTTGGCAGTCCGGCCTTCTTCGCTTTTTTCTCCTCCTGTTCTCCCCTATGTTTTATGGAAACCGCAATGGCTCATCCACCGTGGTTCGTACCGCTCGATCATTTTCAATCCCTCTTCTCTCTGCATTACTTCTCTTTGCATATACATATGTCTGAACCGTTGAGTGAGCGTGTGCGCGCTGTAGTCTGTGGCTATCGTGCGCTCTGCGCTATTGTCCATCATCATCAGTTCATCTGCGAATATATATACATAAGAGACAGCTAAGTGCACATGAGCGTGTTTAGCATAGAGACACTGGTGGCCGACAACGCGAAGAGTGCGCAGCAGATCCACGGCACTCCTGTCCTTACCGCCGCGAGTGGTGATGAAGCGGCGCGGAGGCTGCGTTACCATTCACTCTGGCGCTCCCTGTACCCACAGCACGCCCCTTCCCTGGCTAAGGCTGAGGCGCAGCGAAACAAGAGTCCCACCACCACGTTTCCTGCCACGTCTCCTGCGGTGTCCAGCGCCCTGATCACCACGGAGGCTCACGGTGGCGGCACCAAGCCACTGCTCCCCCTTGCGTTGGCCAGCTCGTCATCTGGGGCCTCCTCGTCGCTTCTGCAGAAGCGCACGCGCGAGGGTGTCGCGGGAGATGGCAACGTTGACATCATCCGTGTGAACCCGCGCGCGCTGAAGGAGCAGCACACGCTGGTAGTTTCCGCAGCGGCGGCAGAGGAGGCGAGGCAGCGGGCCTACACTCCCCCAGCAAAGTGGAGGATAGCGAAGGTGTTGGTTGGACATCAGGGGTGGGTGTGGGCGGCGGCGGTGGATCCTACCAACTCGTGGTTCGCTACTGGCAGCTTTGATTCTGTTATTAAAGTGTGGGATCTCTCAACGGGTGCGCTAAAGATGAACATGACGGGCCATAAGGAGGCCGTCCGCTCCATTGCCTTGTCGCGCCTCTCGCCGTACATGTTCAGCGGCAGCGACGATCACTCCGTCAAGTGCTGGGACCTCACCCGGAACGAGATCATTCGTGACTTTTTCGGACACAAGAGCGCTGTGCACTGCGTGGCAGCTCACCCGCTCCTGGACGTGATTGTCAGTGGGGGCCGCGACAACACCGTCAGGGTCTGGGATATTCGCTCGCGTAAGGCGGTACACACTTTCATCGGGCACACAGACAGCGTGATGTCCATCATCGCGCAGGACGTGGATCCGCAGGTGATTTCGGGCGGAAACGATGGCTTCATCTACATGTGGGACCTGGCTGCCGGGAAGCCACTGGTCTCCTTGACACGACACAAGAAGCCAGTCCGTGGTCTTGCCATGAGCAGCTCTGGAAGGTCGCTGGTTTCATGCGGGGCAGATGAGGTCCGTGTGTGGGACTTGCCGTCGGGTAGCTTTGTGTGCAACGCCAGCACGGTGGCGGCGCACGAAACCGTGAGTAACAGCGGAGCCGCGCCGGAGGAGTTGGCCTACCGCTGGAGTTGCTGTGCGATGAGCAGCCGTGACGTGCTCTCTGTGTGCAGTCAGGATGGCCACATCGGCATGTACGACTGGGCCCAACCGCAGCCGACCACAACCAATCTGAAACACTACGCCCCGTTTCAAGTCACCAAGACAAAATCTATCCCAGGGACGTTGCTGGGGGAGGGCGGCATCAACTGCGTTGCCTACGATGTCTCTGGCACTCGCATGATCACTGCGGAGAGTGACAAGAGCATAAAGATATGGCGCATGCGTGAGCATTGACGTGCAAGCCGTAACAGGTGGGCTGGTTAGTGAGTTAGAAAAAAGGATGGTTGAGGGGGGAGTGGAGCGGGAGAGGAGGAGAGACTTCCTTCACCTCCCCTCCTCCGTGTCTCGCGACCAGCTGTGAAGCACTGTGATTAATACAGGGAGGCTAATAGCACCATTGTGGACAACTGCAGCAATACAACAAATACTACATACACAGTATATAAGATGGCCAATCATATACGATCTCCTCTGAGGACTCCACATAGCGCATGTGTACCCTGTGTGTGTGTGGATCAACTCCTCTGAGAAATGGAATGAGGATAATTGCAATTTCTCTGTGATCTGGCGTATTTATCTGGCCTTTGCATTGCTTTTATTATTGTATGCGATGCTTCTCAAACCAATTGATTTCCTCTTTTCGCGCGCTACTGCCACCACTTAAACTTACATATATATAATAAAGAAGTACGGCGGACGCAAAGATAATAATAATAATAAGGAATTGTGCGTGTGTGCGCGCGTTTGTGTGTGCGTTTGTAGTGATGATGCGCACTGCGACGACAACTAGCAGCGATGTTGACGACACTTCTATGCTGCGTGTCTTAGTGGTTGGTGAAACGAATATTGGAAAAACACTGCTCATTCGGCGTTTGTGCCATCAGATATTTGCCCGTGGACCCAGCAACAGTGAGTTCATGAACCAGCGCTGGGGCCCAACGGTGGGATTCTATGTGGATGCTCTTACCCGTGACACCCAGTTGCCGGCGCCGGTACCCAACAGGCCTGCGGACTACAGTGTTTCGCCTTACACTGTGAGCGGGCGATCTTCATATGGAGGCCCTGCACCATTGGAGCGGCGACAGCAAAGAGTTGAACTCTATGAGATTGGCGGCACACGGCACTTCCAGGATGGGTGTCTGCTGCCGCTGCAGATGATTTCCTATGACGGGATTTTGTTTCTGTATGACCGATGTAACCCTGTCAGTACTTCCTACCTGCTTGGCTGGTACGAGCGACTGCGCAAGCTGCTTTGCGGTGATACCGTCAGAGAGAATGCGCAGGGGCAGTCTAGTGTCGACAAATCATCACGGCGTGCGGGGTGCGTGCCAAAGATCATGCTGGTGGGGACACAACTCCATGCGTCGTCACCGCTACCGGTTATCGCCGCCACCGCCGCTTGTTCGTTATCGTCACCCACCATGTGCAGTAGCGATGGGGAATCGCTGTACCGCAGCTCAACCGCGTGCATTCCAGACGAGGCCTTCATCAGTGGCGGGCACGACTTGGGGCGAGTGAGGGGATCGCGATGGGGACGTGGTGGTGGGGTGTGGGGTGGGCGGCTGCATGGAGCAGTAATGCGTCTTGTGGCAGTGCTGTGGTTTCTTGCGAACCCCTCTGTGATTGTGTCTGAGCAGTATCAGGAGGAGAGATCGGGTAGCCACGGTGCCATGGGGAGACTGCGGTGTCTTGTGGAATCATTGGCGCATGTCGCCCTCTCCGTGGAGCACGCGTTACTGTTTGTAATGTCGACTGCGTTGTTTGGGCCACAACAACATGTCGTGCCACTGCACGTACCAACCGTTCGCACCGCGCTCGATATCATCCGCGATGACCCCAATTGCATTGCTCAGGCACATGTTTGCTACTTGTACGATGCCCACGCATTTGAGGGCTCACTGGACGAGATATTGCGGTTCTTTGATGTCCTGCACCGAGAAAAACTGTTTGCAGAGCGTGGCGCAACAGGATCATCATGAGCACCTGTGGCACGCCGTACTCATATTACCTTGCGCTATGATTATGTGGTACCCCTCACGATCTCCTTTTTTTTTGTGGTTCCTGTATAGATTTTTTGATTACTCTCCCAGCGAGATGCCAAAATGACGTATCCTCCACACACCTCAACCATTGCACCAACTAAGTGGTGCGCACGATTTCAGGTATTCGCAGCCATGAAACACATCTGAGCACACGACCCCTCGTTCCGCCCTCATAGTGCACGTAGGTTCGTCCTGATGACCTTCACGTTGCTGTGCCAGACCCTAATGGTGTATCCCCCTTTGCACCTCTCCTTCTCTTGCATTAGTGCACCACATATAATTATTTTTTTCTCACCAGTTACAACACACTTTGTACACGACGCGTGAGTGAGCATCAAAGGCAACAAAGGAATTCTGTTGTTGCTGCTTTGCTGCGACGGGTTTTCTTTTTCGTTGTTGTTTCACGAGCGACCAAATTAGTTCACACTTTGCGACACTCATATATATATATATACACACAGTTGTTTCCATATTGTTATTGCAGTAGTTGTTTAGCAAAAGGAAGGGAAGTGAATCATCACCTTGCTTTGTGCTACAACACTTCCTGCCTCTATTTACATACATACACTGACATCACTACGATTAGATTATTTATGTGCTGCTTTACATAGTTAGGACCTCTTATCATCTCCTTTTACCGTTATTGGAGAGATTTGTTGAGCGACCAAAGATATCAATATATATATATATATATATATACAATTTCAAGCGGAAGCTCTGTCGTCTTTCCTCGAATCCCTATCCCCCCCCCGCTGCCCATTAGTAGTAGAAGGTCCACTGTGAAGGATAGAGAGGGGAGAGACAATCAAAGAAGTACACGAACTCACTTTATCTGTCATCCAAACAACGAAAAGAAAAGCCTCCCCTCTTCCATATTCCAATCCCCCCCTCTCCCCCCTATCTGCTCTTCACGGCACTGCCGTTGCTGGCTCTCAAGAATGGACGCGACCCAGTCCCCGCTGCAGCACGTGCACTCGAGCATTAGCGTGACAGCGAGGCCGCAGCGAGAGAAATCCTCCTTTGTACTGATTGGGCGGAAGCTGTCGTGGCGCCCGCCGGCATTTGTGCTCAATAACATCGCCGAGTACTTCCCCAAGACGCCCCTCGCCTTTGTGATGTCCAACCCGCTAGTGCGGACATACACAGAGCGCAACGGCGGCTTCACGATGGAGGATTTTCACGTCAGCCCAACACACAATTGGCTGGATCATGGGGGCCACACGATTGTGGAGGAGGACACGACCCCGGCGATGGACTGCAGCTCGTCGGGGGAGGCGGTTGGTGCGTCTGGCGTGGCCGCGGTGGAATACGTGTTTCCTCACCCCAACGACCGTCTGTGCACCTCAAGCTGCATGCACCGCTACCCACGGGTGGGGCGAGAGACGGCTGGCAGGGCCTCCCTGCTCAGTCACAGAACCTCCGCTGACAGTCAGGGTGATCAGCACGTGCGGTCCTCGGCCTCCGCCTCCGCTCCCGGTGTGAGCATGGCGTCAGCGGAGGCAGTGATGGCGGAGGTGGAAGCAGTCAGCTGCTGGGGCGGTGGTGACCCTCATCTCTCGCTGTGCCTCCCACTGTGCTGTCAGTCTGCGGCTGGCATGTACATGGTCCTGCATGGGGCCTGGTGGTATTCACGCTATTATGGAATCCGGCTGCTCCTCGACAACCTACGAGGAGATCACTCTCCCACGTTCATGGAGATTACGCGGCGCCTGGCGGTTGTCGAGCTGCGCTGCGTACGATGCGCGCTGACAGCGGAATGGATGCAAGCCTTGTCCATGAGTGAGACCCTCACATCCCTCACGCTGTACTCCTGTAGCTGTGCCAGAGATAGTGATGTGTCACTGCTCCCTATCCAGCCAATCCTGAGCGTCCGCCACAGAGACACCAATGTCGATGGCGCCACCACCAACACCACCGCTACGACCACGACGACGGCACTACACTGCACTCCACCCGCCGCCCCGCCTTCTGCAGGATTACAGCCACCATCATTGGTGCCCGCCGCCGCCGCCGTGGCCTTAGCAGGGGGCCCCTCTGCCGCCACGGGCGAGGTGGCGCTGTGGTACATGGCTGGCGGCCGCTTTCTCGGGCGACCACGGAACCTGCGCTGCCTGCACATCTATCGCACCGCCCTGGCGCCTGGGTGTCTCGAGTGCCTCTCGCAGTGTCCAACCCTGGAGTGCATTGTCCTCCACAAGTCTAGTGGGGTTACTTCTTTCGCTGTCATGCCCTCACTGCCGTACCTGCGATCCCTGGCGGTGCATAGCTCCTCTATTGACAACGATGGCGCTGCCCCGATAGCGAGATGCTCACAGCTGCGCCAACTTGCGCTTGAGAGCTGCCGCAACCTTACACACGTCGGATTCCTTCAAGGTATTGGACAGCAACTACGACGCCTCTCTCTGCGCCGCTGCTGGCTGACAGAGGAATCGCTCTCTGACATTGCGCGGTGCCTCTATTTGCAGGAGCTCAATCTTGGATCCCTGCGCCAACTGACGAGCACTGCGCCACTCACCCACCTAACCAGCCTCGTGGCTGCCAACATCAGCGGCAACCTCCTCAACAATGCGGGCACGGAGAGACTGGCAACACTCATCTCCCTACGCTTCCTCGACCTGTCAGGGTGTCGCTGCCTCACATCGGTCCATACGTGGGTAACCAGTGTCGGAACTACTCTGGTGTCGCTCGATCTGTCTGGCAGTAGCATCGACAGTGAGGGGCTTGCTGGGCTGGCCGCCTGCACAACACTCCGCTTCCTCAGTCTCGCGGAGTGCAAAGCGGTGGCCACGGTTACGTTCGCCGCCGCTATGGCGCCCACGCTGAGATGGCTGAGTCTCGCCGGCACCTGTGTCTCTGATGAAGCATTGCTTTCCCTGCGGCCGCAGCGCCACCTCCGCTTTCTGTCCCTGGCTGAGTGCACGCGGGTGACTGGCGCAGAGTTCGCGCGGGGGATGGCGTTCTTGGAGTTCATTGATCTCCAGGGCACAGCCATCACGGACTGTGGCATTGCAGCACTAAATGCCTGTTCAGCGCTGCGTTACGTGGGCCTCGCACGCTGCCGACTCCTGACAGCGATCAGCGCACTGGTTGGACTCCCGCGGTTGGAGGAGCTGAGCCTGTCGTACACCTACATCACTACCGCCAGTCTCGCATGTATGGGGCTGCTACCGGCTCTGCACACACTACACATACGTGGCTGCCCGTGCCTGACACAGCTCCCGGATCTCCACAAGGCAACCACGCTGATAGAGCTTGTGGCAGATCACATGATATTTCAGCGCTCCTCGTCTTCACCCCCGCCACCGCCCCCTCCATCATCTGCCGTGGCGGCCACTGAATATTCCTTCGGATACACTGGGCTGCACACACGAACAGCGTCGAGCGCGTCCGTGTATACTGCTGGCAGCTCCATGTCCACGTCGGGGCCCTACTCTCCTGGGGTCAGCATCTCCACCCCCACTCAGCTCTTACCAATGATCGTGCCCCCAAGCGCCGTCGCACCCAACTCGATGGACCCATCATCGCCGTCACTGGGAGCGGCGTGCCAGAGCGACATGCTGGTGGATACACGCTTCAGCGGCCTGCTGGTTCTCTCTCTGCGCAAGTCGACCGTCACGGACTACACTCTCAGTGGGCTGACACTGGAGTGCCCTTTTCTAACACGGCTTGACCTCACTGACTGCGCCAGCCTCTGCGAGCTCAGCGGCCTTCCCCGCCTTCTGCAGCTACAAGAGCTGTGCGTTGGCAACTCCGGCGTTACCAACACTGGCGTCCAAGCCATCAGCTGCTGCACTACGCTGGAGCGACTGGTTATGGGCGGTTGTCTCGCGGTCACGAATGTGAATGCCTTGGCCTCACTCAGCAAGCTGCGCGACCTCGACCTCGCGCGAACGAGTGTGACCAACGACGGCATCCTGGGTGTGTCGCGGTGCACTGGCCTGAGAGTGCTCTCAATGCGTGAGTGCCCCTACATCACGGACATTAACGTGATCGGGAAGTTGCGGCATTTGAAGGAGCTACACGTCGAGTCCACCCGCCTCACGGACGCGGGCATCGCCCAGTTGGTCAAGTGCACAGCCTTGGAACGCGTGTACCTCACCAAGTGCCGCCTGATCCTTGGTACTGGGTGGCTGAGTGGTACAATGCCTCACCTGGAGGTCCTTGACCTCTACGGCACATCCATTCCGACCAGGGTCGCCGGGCAACCTCAGCAGCGTGCGTGCGTGATGTTCTAGGAGAGCAGAAGAGACACCACCGCTTTCGCTGCTGCACTCCTTGCGGATCCGGGGATTTCGCGTCCCGGCGGGTTCACACACGACACACAAAAATAAAGGATCTATTTTATGTCTGACTGCTATGATTGTCTCCCTCTAACGTGTGTCAGAGTTCCAACGTTTATTCGCACTGCTAGCGACGTTGCTGTGTGAGGCATGGAGAGGGATGCGCTATTTCGAGGACATGGCGCACGTACTATCATTACACTGTGGTACACAAAATGGACATTTTGCTTTTACTCCTTCTCTCCACATACAATAATAATAATAATGACGACGCATGCAATCCTGCATGCTGAAACTGCAGTCACCACCTGCCATTTGGGTAAGTGGGACTCGTGGACATAAACACACCGCACACTGCACTTTCGGTAGCGTCACTCACTCATCCTGTCGATGTTGAATCCTGATGCTCCCCCTCTCTCAATCTCTGCATTGTACATTACGTGCCGGACAATAAAAAAAGCATTAGAAGGATCGCGACTGAGCCTAACATAATAATATTTATCCGCGCGGATATATATATTTTTTACTCAACATATCCAGTACATTGAATTACCCCCATATTCACACAGACACACACACTATTTCGGTGTGTACGCGCAAGGGGTAGATACGGAACATCGAACGAGACGCTTCAGAAGGCTCCTAGCTCTTGTAATTCGATTATATATAATTTGTTTCACTTGTTTCCCTGCTTGGACACAGTGAGACGCACACACACGCACAGGCGCGCGTAAGAAGGTCATCCAAGTAGAAGCGCCAAAGGGGGGGGGGGGGCTACGCCTACCTAAACTACGTAATTTTTTAAGCCTTTTACTTTCTCCTGTAGAGTAGCACTGCACCACCTCTCTGCAGTTATCCGTCACTATTTTTGTTTAGTGGAACATTTTCAACTCTTGTTGCACTCACCGCTCGACACCACTGGATTCGAGGTCTTTTTTGTCGGTTTGCTTGTTCGTTCGTGCGCGGGGTGTTGGAATCTGTGACTCACAAATGTCACTCATTTCAATCAATGTTTGTTTAGTAAGTCAAATTTTTGACACAGCCGCGATTCCACTCTCCAATTCCATGTGTCCGGCAGCTGATGGTGACGACTGGGACGAAACGGTCTCCTACAGGCTGGTGTCACTTACTGAGAAAAAGTTAAAGCACGGATACGCCCACGCCCACTGCACCCTCGTCCAGCTCTGCGTGCGCGCCACCGACCTGGCTTCTGTGAAATCTATAGTGAAGGACATCTGGGGTCGACGGAGGGAAGAGTTAGTGGACTCGCATGAGAATGTTGAGCTGACAGGTATTCGATCTGGACCTGTGTTCTCTACCAGAGAGGATGGGACAGAAGTGCATCTGCCACACATAACCATGGCACACACGGCCGGTCTTGTTCATCTCCATGAAGAACTTGTGGAGGCTCTCATGTCTCTTCACGTAGTGGTCCAGTCAGTAGATGTTGGCAAGTCATCCTTTCACCGAAAGTTTGAGCCTGAGAGTGAGAACACCCTGCAATGGACGAACGAGTTCATTGCGAAGCACTCCGGTGCCAACTTTGAGCCTCACATCACACTCGGGGCGTCACCCCTCCAAGATATCGATGACCTGACGTTCTTTCAAAAGACCCTCGTGCCCTGGCGCAAGTGCCGTGTGATGGTCAGTCACATGGGCAACTATGGGTCCTGCTTTGAATTGTTGGACTGAGTCGCTGCGCGAGGCTGCGGGAGTAGGGCAGAGGAGACGGGCTAATCACAATAATAATAGAAAAGAAGAGAATAGAAAAAAAAGTTAAACAAAGTGAAAAAAAACGTTATTAAGATTTATTTTTACTTGAAGCGAAGCATTCATACGCACATACACACACATACACACACACACACACACACAAATACAACGCTGGATGGCTTTACAATGGCTGCGTGTACTTTAGTCGGTTTGTATGCTGTCTGTAATATATGTATGTGTGTCGATGTGTTCGGTTGCTCTGATTCGTAAGCGCTTAGTTATAGATATATATGTACACGCAAATATATGTCCTGGAGTCGCGCTTTCTCCCTCTCCTATCTGTTTTTTTTTAGCACTGTGATTACCATTTCTTTCTTTTTTTTACAAATGTGGTACATTTCTGTTTTATTTATATCTAATGCCTCGTGCGTATGTATTTTGTGTATACGTCGAGAGAGTTTCAGTGTACTGCTCAACGAAGATGGCATCATTGCTTACATTTCTCGAACTTGGGCTTATTTTTGAGACACCTTCACAGGCGCGAAAGCGCACCTTCCCATTCCCTCCCTCCCTTCTAAAAAAAAACCTTGGGTGCGATGAACACATCCCAGTCATGCGCCACCAACGATCTCATAAAGGAGACATGAAGTGATAAACCGAGTGGAGGAGCAGCCGTTCCCTACAGTGGTGTGCCGCTACTCTCCACCCTGTGACACGAATTGGCGGAGGTTGGGCTAACCACTCCCACATGGCGTTTAAAGAGCAGAGATGAAAAGAGGGGGGAAAACACGGGATAAGAAAGTGGGTAGATAGCGAAAAAAGGGAGATTCGTGGTCACGTATAACATAGAGGGAGACTTATGTTTATCGCAGAGTGTCGGTGAAACTCCTACAGTAAGGGAGAAATAAAAGGAAACACTCCGCCTAATATATATCTCTGTGTGTGTGACACTGTGTATTATTTCAGGACTGTGAATTGTACTTCCGTCACATGCATAGGTAGACACAGAAAGCGGTAGCAGGTATTCCTCTTTCCTATTATCACTACTGAGAATTTACTTACTGTACCTCCCCAGCTTCTTTTTGTGTGTGTCTGTGTGTCTGAGAGAGAGATCCTTTTTTTATTCGATCTTTCCGTAGTTGTTTTAGCTCATGAACTTGTTTTTGTGCTGTTGTAGTTCCCCCTACGTCCTCTCCCACTTTCAGTGTTGTGTTATTGTTGTTGATTGTCAACAGTGGGAATTGTGAACCTCCAGGCTACGTTGGCCACCGATAGTGAAGTTTTTAAATGGACGGAGAGCGTTACGCGCGCGCACTATCACCACCCACCCACACTCTTTTTCCCGTTCCTTCGTTTTTTTAATTACTTCCCACCTTTTTACTCCACTGAATGCTACACAAACGTCATTCACCACTTTCCCTTCTCCCTTTCTTCTGCATGCGTGTGCACCTGCCTTACTCTATCATATATATATATATATATATATATAAGTACACACATATATATATATATCCAGACTTTAAAAAAAATTGCACTCTCTACCTTTTGTGTGTGTGTGTACCTGTACAGGTATGTTTATTCACGTGAGTTCAGGCGTTTGAAACAACAAAGAAAGAGAATTCTAAACAATAATAATATCTACTTGTGCGTTTCAGACCTTCACGATCATCTAGTTCAGTTTCCATGCGTACTCTTGTTGGCATCGTCCGTACTATTTGTTCATATATATCGATACGTATATAGATATTCTCTTCCCATCGGCCCCCCACTAGCTATAAAAAACAAAGATGTAATAGAAAGACGGCAGTGAAGGAAGCGCTAGTTCGCTTCACTTTAGTCGGTAGGGATAGTCCGCCCAATTTTCCTTCTTTCTCTCTCAGTATGTATCCCTTTTTTCTGGGTGTTTCCTCCCTGTGGGTAAATCGGTTCCTTAGTTTGGAGGATCACTCTGCGTGCTAGAGCCTACAGCTAGCACGTACATGCGCACATGTTTTTTTTTTTCGCGGTGTCTCTTTATGACATATACATAATGGAGAAGTAAACCATTACTAACCGAGTAGCGGCATATCCAACACTATAAGAAAAAAAAGGTAGAAAGTGAAAGAGGAAAGAAACAACATTCAGGCGCACGCAAATATCAAAAAATCTATATCATTTATACGATTATCAAACACGTCAGAACATACAACATAGAGAGCCTTCCCCCTCTTTTATTTTTGTCGCTGTGATTGCTTACGGTCATTTTCAGTTTTGCCGCGCTCGAACAAAAAAGTGAACATAGCCCTGTTTGCTAACCGTCTGTTGTCTACGAAAGGGGAGGAAGAGAACATGGGATGGCTCCGCTTACTCTGTGAAAAAAAGGTGTGTGATGCTTGTGCGTGTATCATTGGACTCTTTTGTGTTTTTTTTTCAACCTGTGAGTTTTCTGTCTACATGCGCACGTGCGTGGCCAGCTCACACGAGATTGGGGCCTATAGGTGTTTATGATACATGTGCTTGTGTGTGTGTGTGTGTCCTTGTTTGGTCGCATGTGCGCCATTTTTGCTGAAATATAGCTCTGTGGAGCTCGTACTTGATAATGAAAAGGAGTGTGCGGGGAGCTGCACCACATTTCTCACGCACGCACAGTCTTATGTTCTTACTGTTGAAGACGTGTTGCCGCCCAATAGGGTTCTTCTCTGTCCCCCCCCCTCCCCTCTCTCTTCCGCCTCTCCCTGCGATTTTGTAGTATAACCTGTCGTTACTAAAGAGCGCGAGCTATGACGTTTGTGCTATTGGACGTTCCCGGTATCTTGGTGATGCTAACGGCGGAGGGGGCGGCTCTTCGTAATACACTTCTTTAATATATATCTTGTCGCATCTTCAATTTCTAAAGGCGTGCGAGTGCTCCATCCAGACCTTTGCTATGACGACAATCATCTCCCTCCCCTCCCTCCCTCCTCCTTGCTGTGCGTGGATTGCAAGGGTCAAGTGCCGTGGTGGCAGCTCCTTTTTTGATATACATATCCACTCGGCTCTTTGTTGTTCTGCCACACACTTTCTATCACTATCAAGGTAAACCAAAGATGCCCGGCGTGCTGCTTACCATTGTAGCAATAGCCGCTACCGCGGCGTCGGTTGGGATGCTGTCCTCCCCTATATTCACAATACGTGGAATGATTGCGGCGGGGAGCGTTGGCGCCATGACCGTCACTTACTTTTGTGCACAGTATATGAACTGTATCGTGTGGTCTATGTACGGTTTGCAGACGTGGCAGTACCCGGTGATTGCGTGTAACGTGCTAGGGACTGTCATCGCCACGTACTGCGTTCTCTCGTTTGCGCTCGTCGCACAGAAGGAAGAGAATGCGTGCGGCCGCCTGCTTTCCACCACGTACAGGCAGGTATATCTCACTGCACTTGGGACAGGCTCCCTGGGAGTAGTTGTACTGGCGGTGCTCATCTTGCTCTCCGCCTTTGCAAGCCCAGGCGTGGCGATCCGCTTCAACGGTGTCTATGGCGGGGTGTGCTCGCTTGCGTTGCTGAGCTCTCCCCTCGGGCTCGCGCGAGACATTATTCGACGGAAGAATGCTCAGGGCCTGCAGCCACTCACACTCTCCTTCGGCACGGCGAATAGCGTTTTGTGGTCGCTGTATGGTTTCATAGCAGTCGACCCCTTCATCATAGTGCCCAATGTGCTCTGCACAGTGGCCTGTGCGTTTCAGTTTGTTCTCCTATTCCGCTATGGACGCCGCCCCATCACCGAGACGGTGGTCGTTGTGGAAGGCGTGTAAGTGTGCGAACGTGTGCATTCCCCGTAAAGGAAAAGGTAAATACAAGAGCGGGTCAACGTGTGTGTGTGAGAGTAATGCATATAAAATGCCAATGGATATCAATGCATACACAAAAATAATAAAGTGACGCTTGCCGAATGGGCGCTGAACCGAACCGCTGCAGCGCAACCCTTCAGAAAGAACGCCATCGCTCGTCACGCCCTTCTCGCTTTCGAGCGGAGACTGCCGCTCCGCCAATCCGCTTGTGGGGAGGCTCTGCGGGGGCGGGTGGGCTCGCCCCGAGGGTGGAGCGGGGAAGGGGTGGGGCGGGTGGGGAGCCATACGTGGGCCCAGGGGGACAACGAAGCGAGGGCGGCGCCGACGGGCAGCGCGAGCAGTCGAGATATATTATTATTTACCAGATTCTAGTGTACATATTATAATCACACACACACACACCTCATTGGGGCACGTACACAGGGTCACTGAACAAATCGTCGTCATCGCCTTGGACGTTGTCGGCGTGGCTTGTAAAATAGTGGGATGGGTGGGTCTTGGGGCCGTGTGCGGCCTTCTGACGGCGGGGTTCCTCGAGTGCGGCGTCGAAAAAGGCGAACTGCCTCTTTTTCTCCATCGATTCGCGCTTGGCAATGGCCGCCTTCACGTTCTTCTCAGCCTGCCAGCCCCCGCGCACATAAGCCACCGCTCTCTCACGCTCCTCAGGGAAGACCGGGTACTCATCCAGGTACCGCAGCGCTGGCAGCGCGGTGATGTACGACTTGCGATAGGCGGAAACCCGTCGCACGAACTCGTTCCCAGTGAAGATGCACGTGCGCAGTGTTGCGGCGGAGGGCGAGCTGGTCACCACTTCGTAGATGCCTTGCGGGTCGGCGATGCGGTTGTGCGAGAGGTCGAGAGAGACCAGCTCGCAGAATCCAGCGAAGGTGTCCTCGCCGATGCTCTCGATCACGTTGTGCGACGCGAGGAGGCAGTCCAGCGACTCTGCGGCCTCAGCGATACCAGCCAGCGAGTGGAGAAGGTTATACGAGACATCCAGCGTTCGCAGCGTCGGTATGAGAGGAAGGGAGGTACAGGAGGTGAGTCCGTTGCTCGATATGTAGAGAGACTGTAGGTTCGGGAGCCCTGCAAGTGGGCTGAGATCGTCAATGGAGTTGTGGCTAAGGTATAGCACCATACACGCAGTGTACGCTCCAAGATTTGCAATGCGCTGGAAACCAAAGTGGTGGAGGTACAGCTTCTCGTTGAGCTCTGGGGTACTGTAGCCATGGTGCCTTCGACACTGACCCTGGATGAACTCTGGCGTCATCTCTGGAGCGGCATCCGTAGCTGCCACGTGTCCGGTTTCGCCTGTGCTGTCGGACTTCATTGGAGGGTGCTATTAAATATCTACACGCAAAGAGACGGGGTGAAGGAGAAGGAAGACGATGAAACGTTAATCCTCAGAAATTGGAGTCACCTTCGCGGAAGTGCCTATATGTATGTGCGTGGGTGTATGATCAATCACAGACGGTGGTCTATGAGCCACCACATACACACACACGCACACACAGACGTCACACTGAGCTTGGGGGTACACAATGACAGCACAGCACAGTACCACCAACAAACACGAACGAAATGGATATGAGTTCAGCATGTGCTTATTATTCTTAGTCGTTGCATTACACACACACACACACAGCCGTCGTATGCCTCCCAATCCATCGCTTCACATCAGCTGTTGGCGCACCTGATCCTGAATAGCCGCCTTCCGCAGCTGGACACCCTTCATTGCGGCCTGGACGAGGCTGGCTAGTGTAGCCACCTCGCAGCTTCCGCGATGCATCATGTATGGCATCCCTCCAGTGGACAATCCCACACACACAGTGACCACTGCAGTCGCATCACGCTCCTCGGCCGGGCTGAGGTCACACACAATCATCCCATCAGAGAGCAGCCCCGCTGTGCAGGCTGAAAACAGGTCGAGCATCGCGAAGCCGCCCACCGCGAGCGCCGCAGACATGGCTGTGCACGCCGCGTCCCACACAGCGCCGCCCTCATCGCTTACTATCTCCAGTACCACCTCGACCAGCAGTTGTGGGATTGTATCGAGCATCACGACCTGCTCAGCCACACCCTCCAGCGCCAGCGCCATGTCTCGCTCCTGCGTCCCCTCCGCACCGGTGGTGGCGGAGTGCACCTGGCAGGCCACCCGGCCACGCGTCCCACGGTACTCCTGCACAAGTTGCTGTGGCGGGCGAACGACACAGAGGACATGGGTGGCGCCGACCTCCACGCAGGCACTGCTGTGGCAGTGACCCAGTACACCGGTCGCGACGTGCACAGTTCGTACCTCCTCAGGGGACGTCCGACTAGAGCTCATGTCGTGGTGTCGCTCTGCCGCTGGTTCCTTCTACAGATATTTGAACACCTCGAGTGTACGGAGGAGTAATTCTCGTAATTGTGCGATGGAGAGAAAATAAATTTGTAGCAGTTCAAAGCACTAAAGTGGCTGCTTCTATAGTGTGACGGCGGCAATGCATATTTTAGTTTAAAATAGAGGAACGGAGAGAGGGGGAGGGCGAGGAGAAACAGTTTAAAAAGAGAGAGAGAGATTCATTGCGTGATTCAACGCTATCAGTGAAAAAGCACACTTCACAGTAGGAAAAGGGGGAGTAGTGACTTCAACAGTGGGGACCGCACACATAGATAAACTAATTCGAAAGGGAGGTGAGAGAAGACATGCTAGCACCAATATAATGGTGCGGAGAGGAATCAAACAATGGCAAATACAGTAACACATTGAGAAGAGTGAGGGGGCAACGAGTTGAGAGCAATCATACAAACGCACAGACACACCATGACAGCGAGAGGTGCTGGATGGCGCTAGTCTTTCATGTTGCCAAATAATTCGAGAATTTCTGCGTCAGTGAGAGTCGCAATGACCGCGTCATCACTCGTCAGATCCACCACTGGGACTGCTGTACGCTTGGTCGGGTCGCCAGCGCCCTTGATCGTGTCCACGGTAAGTGCGGACTCAGGCATCACAGAGAGCAGCACGCGCCCGGTTCCGTGCGTGTACTCGGCCAGTGCCTCCTCTACTGGACGTAGTGGGGCTTCCCTTGTGGCGGGCCCAACGAACTGCTTCAGTAAATCATACGACTCCACCGATCTATCGAGTCGCGCTCTGGTCTGGCGAAGACGCCGCAGCGCAGCCGTCTTTGTGAGAGCCGGCGAGTGGTCCTTCGCTGGGGATGCGAGTGCATCTGCTGGCACAGCCGGTTCCTCCTGCGCGTCACGCACCGTCCCCGCCGCCTGGCCCTGTGCGTGCTTGCGGTGGCACTGCGGGCAACCTTGCACACTCTGCCCCTCCGTCACGCGGCACGCGTCGTGGTAGCTGTGTCCACAAGCAAAGACGCAAATGCTGGAGCTTATGCCGCGATCAACGCCGATCGCGGGATCACAGAGGTGACCGCGGCAGCGACAGCACGTATCGGAGAG
The DNA here is from genome assembly GCA_027574965.2 of Ecitophya simulans. Classification (NCBI taxonomy): domain Eukaryota; kingdom Metazoa; phylum Arthropoda; class Insecta; order Coleoptera; family Staphylinidae; genus Ecitophya; species Ecitophya simulans. The sequence goes on from JAODGE020024632.1 coordinate 38,766, forward strand.
CGGGATGACACCGCCATTAATGTAACGGTGCATTGCCTGGCCAAGCTGCGTCACGTCCTCCTCGATGCATGTGTTGCAGAGCTCTTGCACCTCCAAGTCGAAGCTCAGGGCTGAGAGAATGTCCATCACTATCACCTTAAATGGCCCCAGCGTGGAGTGCTCATTGTCTCGCACAATGCGCTGCATAATGGCAGGAAGATCAAGCACGTGAATGAGGCGGTGCAGCACCGCCACCGTGAGCCGCGTGTACACGTCAATCATTGTGGCCTGGAAACAGAGTTCACATGGCGAGACTGGCTTCTGCAATGGTGGAAGTGTCAGTGCGGTCAAAAAGGCAGCATCAGAGACCCTTTTCTTGCCCGACACCGCTGTCAGCTCCCGGCGCGCGAGTATCACCTCATTATTCTCGACGCTGTCATCTCCGTCATTGTGACCAGCGCTGCCAGTAGTTTGTGAGAGGCGCAGGGCCTCCTCTTGTCTTCGGCACAGTAGCTGGCGCGGCACCACAAACAGGTTTAGTAGATCGAAGCCGGCACGCTCTGACAGAGTGCTGCTGTGCTGCAAGCACAGCGACGTGCCCATGCGCACTATATCATCCAGTGGCTTCATGATCGCCGCGATACGTGCGCCAGTGACCGCGTTCGCAAGCAGTGAGGTCGTCTGTGGAGTATCGATGGCAGCCGATTCAGAGAGCGCGCGGCGCTCGTCCGCAGCCCCTCCCTCCTCCGCAGTCGAGACGGTGCGATCGAGCGCGTGCTCGTTGATGGGTGCCTGCGCAACTCCATGTACGGCCTGCACTGCACGTAATACTTCTGCGCGCACTTCCAGCAGGACTGCCGACGCTGCCTCCATCACAACCAGCATGGCCTCCACGGCCATGTGCGTCTTTTCCAAAAGAAACACAGCCGCATCCACCACATTGTACTGCCTCGTCGCTCGGATTGCAAGCTGCACATCGTAGGTGATGGTGCTGTCGTTCTTCAGCAAGTACGCCCCCACCCGCTCGGGCTGGTGTGCGCAGAGTAGCTCAATGAACGTATTCTGCAGCTGCGCATCACCTGCCACAGCAGAGTCGCCCTTCTCAATGAGCTCATCCAAGTAGCGGAGGAATGTGCCACTGGACCGCTGCAACACGTGCATCACGAGGCTCTGATTGGAGGGGAGGAAATCCACAACAAACTGGGCCAGCGCGGTAGCATCGAGCTGGGCCATCGCGGCGGCCCGCTCCATGATCGCCTCCTGCAGGCTTACCATCGCCTTTGTTACACCAGTCGTGCTGCTCTGTTGGGAGACGTGGTCACCATCACCGACGGCGTCTCTAACGCTGCGCAGACGCTTCATTTCATCACGCAGCATTGCAAAAACTTCATGGGATAGCCCCAGCTCCGCCAAGTTGCTCTCTTCATCCAAGAAGCAGTCAATCGCCTCAACGTACTCGCCTTTCAGCCGACAGAGAAGCGCGCTGCAACGTGCCATTTGCCGTGCACGGAAGTTGCGACGGTACGCTGTGTCGTACAGTGCAGCGGAGACCAAATGTGCGGTCGACGCCATGAACGAGCACAGCTGCGCCTGCACATGCGTCCGCTCCGTGATGGTGTCCGCCATTTGAAAGACGTACATCAGCTGGCGTACCACCACATTGCAGAATGCGTCCCAGTGGCGTACTGCAGGAGCCAGCGCGTCCACCCCGCCATCAACGATCCATGAGCTGAGACGCAGCACGAGGGTGTTCACAGCTGCCACACCGGGCCACTCCTGGTGCTCCTGTCCCCAGGGCTGATACTCTGCCGTCGCTTCCTCCCCCTCCGCCCCCTCTGAATGCTGCCGCCTTGGCACGCTAAACAGCGTGAGTGGGGTGCCCACCACCACACGGAGGAGCCGCAGGAGGGCCTCCACGCAAAGCTCGCTCCCCCGCGGTATCGCCACCGGCCCACGCCAGAGACTGGTGGGGCTTGCGTCGCGTATGGAGTCGCAGAGTATCTCGACCACACGCACGACATCCACCCGAAGGACGCGACGCATCATCATGGCCTCCTCCGCCTCCTCCGTCGTCAGCAGCCGCGCCCACAGAAGCCGCTTCGCCTGCACGCACTGTGCCTGGGATGCCACGACCGCAGGCAACCCCTCCACTAACGTCGCCCCGCTCAGGGAGGTCCTGAGGAAGTCGATCATGAGGGAGCGTCGTTCCTCGTCATTGGAGAGGTTCGCAGTCTCCGCTAACGATAGCGCGTACTCCAGGGCCGCCACATAGCGTTGCCGTCTCAGTGACAATGTGCTAACGTACAGCCTCCACAGCTGAAACCTTTCGGCGGTGTGCAAAAGGCAGTTGAATTCGCCTTCCAGTCGCATGAACGCCTGTTCAACACGTTTCTTAGGATTTTGTGAGGTGCTGCTAGCGGATGCCGGCCCCGATCCCAAATGCGTACAAAACAGCTCTGCTATCGCCGTCACCAGGTGCTCGGGCAGTTGTGTGATTAGCCCACGTTCCATCGAAGTGACGAGCGCACGCAGAGCATCATTCAGCGCACCTAGCTCGCGCACACCCTTTATAATGGGGCCAAAGAACACATCCAGCGCATCGGTGCGGCTGCACAGAGTGATAACGTCACCAATCACCTCCTCTGTATCTGGTGTTGAAGAGCCGTCACCGCGGTCACAGGTGTCGCAGCTCCCCCCGGAGAGCTGCCGCTGTCTCTCCCTTTCTTTTTCAGCGATGGTGTCCTCGATATAGGCACGACATATGCGCTGGACATACACAGCAAGCGCCCGCCGGCGCACAGATGGGTCGCCACTCATGCCCACGGTCGACAGAGCCACTTCCTTCGAGAAGCTCCTGAGTAGAGCCATGGCATCCACGTACTTTCGGCGCTGCAGAAGTGCGTCAAGACGTGCATGCCATGGCCGCAGACTGCACGTGATGCACCTCCCGTCCTCCCCGATCAGCAGCGCTGACATCCAGTTACCAGCAAGTACGGCGGCGCCGGCGGTGGCGGCTGATCGATGCCTCTCTGCTGGCGCCAAGGCAAGCTTCATCGCGAGCACCGTGTATTCCTCCACGATGGACACTACTGTGGCATCTAGAAGCAGCACCCTGGCATGCGCATCCACCATGATGAGACTGCAGCCCGCCATGGGGCACATGGCACGCAGTGGGGCGGCTGTCATGGGTATAACCGCAATGCTCTCCAAGCTCAGCACGTGCGCCGTGTCACTGGTATCGTTGTTGTCATCGAAAATCACCCGAAGAAGTTCCACCTCCGTGCCCCACGAGACACAGAGCGACACACGCGGCACGTCCTGCTCCGCCACAGTGAAGGCGACCAGCTCGCTGCTCCGTTCAGCGCGTGGCACATGCACGTGCCTTGCCACTGCAGTGGAAGAAGTAGAGTATAGCCCAAGCTCCAGTTCATATAGGAGCACTGCGTCCGCGGCAACCGCTGCAGCAAGATAGCGGTTGGGAACGACGCAGCTCGGATTACTACTGGCACGACACAACACCGGCACTTCTGCGGTGTCAACGCGCGACACCACACCGTCCACGTTGCGGAGATACAAGATGGAGGGATACGGAAACACCGCGATGTCGGACGCGGAGAAGTTTGGTGTGTTTGTGAGCCGGCTGGCACGATACACACTCGCACCCATGACAGCGGTAAAGCTGAGGACCTGTGCCACGCCCGCGGCCTCCAGAGCAATCACACGGTGCCCCTCCCAGGGTAAGTGCAGCACCCGAACAATGGGTGTCCGCATCTCCGTACTGACAGTCCGCAGTGCGGTCAGTCCATCCACGGACCACAGCACCACCGTGCCACTCTCATGTCCTGCGACCACCGTCTCCGCGCCCTCAGAGACCGAGAGAGAGACCACCGCGCCACGTGCCTCCGCGTCGCCGCAGCCACACAGCCCCAATTGCTTCCATTGCTCTCCGAATAAGGCGACTGCGCCGAGCGAGAAGCCAATCACCGTTTTAAGGGGGGCTTTGCCGCCAGCGATAGAGTGTGCGTCAGCGCCTATGAGTTTGGGGACGACGGAGGCGAGAGACACGCAGGTGGGGTGGCCCATGGTGCCGCGCATCCCGCGCAGAGTAGACTGGAGTGCCAGATGTTCATGCAGATGCAGGACACGCTGTCCTCTCGATACACCATCTTGCGCCCGTCTCGTGGCTAAGGCGGCTGAAGCCACCAGCTCTGCCTGCGAGAGTATCTGCGTAATGTGCTGAGCCTCACTGCCCTCAGCACCCCCGCCGGAGGCACCGGCGGCGGCCTGATGGAGGGCAAGGTCACCGCTGACGCTGGACTCCTCCTCCATATTCATGACAGACAGTATAGCGTCCAGCACTGCCTGCTCCTCCTGCAGTGAGATCACGGGGGTGATGGATGGCGTCACAACGAGGCGATGATCGGGCACTCCTCCATTGGAGGCGGCACCAGATCCAGCCTGTGGCTGAGGAAAAGTTGTAGCGACATCATTCGCTGCTGGAGATGGCGCCTGATCGTCCTGAACGCCGGAGTGTTGTTGAGAGTTCAGTGTGAATGGCACTGGAGGGGAGACCAGATGTGCAAGCTCTTTTGCGAGCAGCTCCTCGTCTTCCATGGCGATCGGTGAAGTAGCGGTGATTTGAAGAGAAGAGTGATGCAGTGGACCTTGAGTAAAGGAGTCGCGCGGCTGTGCTATTGATTGCGGGCGTTTAGACACTCGGTCAGTGCGCACAGTCGCAGAAGGCGGGGATGACGAGCGCGGTGGTGCAGAGGCGCTGGCCCGGCTGAGGGGAGAGTTCCACTCCGGTGGAATTGCGCCGCCACGTCGAGCGACCTCGTCTTGCACCATGTTGGTAAGGATGTCCTCAAGAATGGCATCATCTTCATCCATGACGGTGGGTGGTAAAATGCCTGCTAGATGAGAGACCACTCCCCGTGGCGCTGCTTCGTGAAGAGCGTTGACAATATATGGGGGAAGGGGATTCTTCCCTTGTTCTCTACTTTCCTACATGTGAACCGTAATCAATTAAGTTACATTGTGATGTGTGGCGCGCAAACAGATTAGTGTATTTACAGGTGTACCCAATTAGCAGGACGTTGGTGCATGTGTGTGCTAGCGTTTCATTCCAACTACAAGGGAAACGTAGTCTTCCTTCAGTTCAGGCAGTGGTTCCTGTTCTTCTTGTACGAAGCAATTAAAGACTATATACATACGCAGAACGCTTAAAAAAACAAATAGGATAGGAACACATAGGAAAAGACAGCGACACTTCATTCTCCTACTTCTCTGTGGATCTCATATATGTGTACTGATTGCTGTGCTGTTCTACATAATCTGCCCTTGGCTTCGATTTCGTCATAGTTTGCCTCCTTAATGCTCTTTTTTTTGGTTTGTTTACAATTACTCATGTTTCTCTAACAAAATAACACACACACACACGTATGCACTCACTGACAAATACATATTATTATTATTATTATTATTTACAGAACGGAGCCACACTTCCCTCTCCCGTCCTTTTCTCTCTAATAGCATCAAGCTCGCACTCTTGTATGACGATGGGATCTCTCGGTGTCTCTCTGTGTGTCAGTGTGTGCGTGTGTGCACATAAAAAAGTGGAGGAGGAGGGAGGGGGGAAGTAAGAAACCTCTTCTAGCGAATCTATACATACACATTCGAAACAATGACACGGCTGTACATATCTCCCACAGAGGTACACCATTGTTCATTCGAATTAGAAATACACTTAGGTAGTCAGAAAGTAAGTGTTGTAGCGGATACTCACACAGAGACACACATACGTCCATACGTGCAGGTGCACTCCTCAGAGACCATCAAGATGAGTGAGCTGCCACTGCTGCTTGTCCTGTATCTGTTTCATCAGGTCCGACTCGTACTCGGCGCGGCGCTCCGCCAGGCGTCTCTGCTCCTCTTGGCGAATTTGCTTGTAGGACTGGGCAGCTAGCTCGTTGCGCTTGCGAATGGACTCCGTGGGCTCGTTGTAGTTGTGGACGCGGCGCAGCTCCTTGTCGCGCTCAACGCACTCTTCAAACTCTCGACGGAAGCGCTCCTTCTTCGCCTCCTCAGCATCTCGCTCCATCTGGGTACAGTAGCGATCGTGCTCGACCAGCGCCGCTAGCTCGTCGTCGTTCTTCGCCTTGGTGACCTGCTTGCGCTTCATCGCCTCACGGTGCGACTCCTCGTTCTGGATCTTGAGCATCCGTACCGCATTAGAGGCGCGGCGTTCGTCCATCTCTGCGCGGTGGTGGTTGTTGTCCGCCACCATGCGCATCATATGTGCGTCGTTCTCAGCCTCAATGCGGCGATGCTCACGCCTGTTCTCTAGCTCACGCATGTTCGACTCGCGCATACGTTCCCTGTAAGCCTTGTTCTCCTCGCGCGCCCGTGCGTCCTGCTCCGCCACGACACGGTCCTGCTCATCGTTGAGCTGGCGCAGTGCGGCCATCTGCTTGTCCTCGTCGTCGCGCATCTTTTGCAGGGTTTCCTGACGCTCCTTCAGCTGGGCCTGCATATCGGCCTTGTAGAGACGGTTGTACTCCGCCTTCTTGCGTGACGCGAGGAGTTGGTCCTCCTTGAATGTGTTCACATGGCGCTGGCCCTCTGTTTCACCCATGCGGGTAGAGCGTGGGCCGCCACCGGGGAGCGGGCGATCGCCCTGCTCTTCGCGAACCGCCCGCGTGCGACTCCATGCCTCCTGTCGTTCCCGCTTCTCGTTGGCCGCAGTTTCCGCTAGCCGCCGGTCCTCCTCCTCCAGCACCTTGCGAGTGCTCTCGTAGTTGGACACACGCATACGGTTGCGCTCTACGAGGTAGTTGCGCCGTGTCATGCCAGCTACACCGGACTCCATCGGGATACCAGGCATTCTGTGCGGAGGGAGCAATATATATGCAGTAGCCTCTCTGTAACTGTGCGTGTATGTGTACGAAAACAATAATAATAGAAAGACCGCGCTGGGGGGCTTGTTGACTTATGGGTCAAGCGGGATACTCTAACTGCTGTTTCTAACTGCTACCAGTCGCTTATGTGATGCCACTCCATGTGCCAGCCACACATTAGCAGCATTGAGGAAACGAAGGGTGAGTGGTCGAGGTGAAGAAGAACAACGGAAAAAAGAAAGCGGTGCATAGGTGAGAGGGAGTCCAGGAGGATACGCGGAAGTGAAACGATCGCGCAACTGTACCGCGTCCTGTATTACATTTTGGGATAGAAAACACATACACACACATATAACTAAATAAGTATATATATATATATATATATATATACATATTTACAGCCAATATAATACGATTAAGATGGACACAGAGAGCCATGCCAGCGGAGACTGCAGAGACAAACAATGATGTTTAGTCAGTTCACGTAGTTCAGCATCGCTTGCATTGTCTCAGTAGTGGGCACCTGGTAAATAGGTGTGTTACTGTATTCTCCTCTGTTCCCTCAAGAAACGAAATATGTATATATATATGTATATGTACATTGCCTACTTTCATAGGAGATTCTGTAGAGATCCTCAGACTGGAGATACTGAAAGACTCCATAAGCACTCAAGTGTGCAGACATGTTTTGCTATAATAGTAATAATAATAATAAAAAATAAGTTTCAAAGAACAAATTCCATGTCGTAGCGTACATCTCAGTTTTCATGTAGAATGCATATATATATATTGTTACGATACATAATTAGTAATAATAATAAAAGTCACGCGGTGCAATTTTATCAGGGGAAAAAACAGTATGTTTAGCACGTAAGGACACATTACGAGAAATGGAGGTGCAAGTGTGATGGGGGGAGTGACAAAAGCACGAGGAGGAATGCCTCCTTCGGTGTCTCCGCTAACGTTCAAGTGGTACTAGCGCACGGAGACAGCTCCACGTTGTCACGAGTGAGTTGAAGTGACCAACATGAAGCGGAAATGAAAGGCCACATGAAGGATTTGTATGTATAGGCAGTGACAGCAAGTGGGACTCGCTGGTATTTACATGCATAGCGCCAGCATCATCAACACATTCAGGATGGCCATGAGGACCAGCCCTTGCGCAGTTCCAGCGGCCAGGCTGGGAGGAGACTTGGTCAATCCCGGCCCATCATCTGGTTTTTCTGTTGTCGATTCCTTTGTGCAGGTGCCATCGTCCTGCAACTCCTCGATCCAGCAGCGTTCGCAACGGGTGCCAACATCACTGCACTTCCAGCACCCTGGAATCACATCTGTACATTTGAGCGTACAGTTGGGGCCTGTGTATTCTGAGGTACATGTGCCGCATATGTCGAAAGATGTGCATTCCACACACCCTTCTCTGCATGGTAAGCACTTCCCCGTCGTGTTGAGGAAGAAGCCCGGCTTGCAGCGGCTGCACGTGGTGGCATTGCCACACATTTCACAGTTCTCCTGACAAGCCAAACACAATATCGCGGAGCCGCTTAGGTAATAGCCGTCCGCACAGGCTGTGCAGGTGTTATCTTTCCAATTGCAGGTTGTGCAGTGTGGGTCGACACAGCCGCAGAGCGTCCCATTTCCTACGGTTTGATTGGCTGGGCAGTAGCACTCCTCCGCAGGGCAGTTAATGGTCCGAACAAAACAGGAGGCACCCGCATTCTGAGGAAACTGTGTGGCAGCATAGTAATTTCCATCATCCCAGCACTCCTGAATGGTAATGCAGTGGCTACCATGAACGTTCACCACATACCCTGGAGGACACATGCACCTGGAAATCATGGGGTTGCACGTAGCATTCTCCACACTCTTGCATACTTGATAGCCAGGAGAGCTGTCTATGTACACCTTGCCTCTCTCCCAGCATGAGTGCTGACTCACACACTCGTTCACCTCGGCGTCAAGTGCAAATTCGCCCAAGCACCGTGTGCAGATGGAGGTTTCATTGGGGTTGAACTCAATGCAGTCGTTCACCTTTGCATTGCCCATTTCATCAGGTGCCGCCAAGGAAATGTATGCAAATTCGAAGGCTATGCTGAGCACTGCCAGACCGAGAAGCAATGTGAACAGTCGAGGCATCTCACAAAGCGGGTAGTACAGCGTCCCTTATGTCAGCGGAGGCACTTTGGAAAAGCAAACTTCTATAAATGAGTAAATTATGTTTTGCTAATTCAAACTATATAGAAATTCGTTGCCCTTTCACCCTGTCCTTTTCTTTTTTGTCTGCTGTGACCAAAAAAAAAAGTATGACAACAGAGAAAAAAAAGGGTAATTCTACTTCCCTTATGCTCCGTGCACCGGTGATATTGTTGTCGACCGCTCACCTACGACGAGTGAGAGAGAGAGAGAGCAACAATGTATGCTAGTAGCAGAAAAGGAAAAAAAAACCATCAACATCAGGTAAATATGCACTTTGTAGGGGTTCATCAGTGAGGCATTATCGAAAGTAAGATGGAGAAGGTAAACGACTTCACCTCCGCAGCACCACGGGCTTCTTGGAGGACCACTTTTTAAAATATATTTTGTGTTCGCAGTTTCTAGACTTACTCACATTACCTTTTTCGCTCAGTTTCGTAAAAAAAAACACACACACACACACACCAATCAACATACAGATTGATTGGAAGAGTGGGAGAAAAGATAAAGTGTAGGCTCACTTTCCATACCTTCGCCATCCCTCTAACCATATATATATATACTGCGAGCAGTAGTTGGAGATAGAAAATAGAAAAAAGTAATTGAATTGAGATAGAAAAAAGTGGTGAGAGGTAGGGGGGGATAAAGCAAATGCACTGTAATACCTTCAAACAAAGGAAAAGCAGAAGGAGAAAAACAACAGTGGCAACAGTCACTAAAAAAAATCAGATGGCTTACAGGTGCTTTCTACTGGCATCCACACTCAACAATAATAATAATGGAAAACAGTTATAAGACACGGTCCAAGTGCACCACAATACACACTGTTGCCAATAGAAATACCAGCAGGTTAAGATTAGCAAATAATAGTAACACTATCGCTGTTCTTGTAGGTACCAGTTACTATCTTGTATTCCCGAAACATCACACAATAAGTTAAGCAACCACCAGGAATAAAAAACAAATATGTCCTCTTCGTGCCTTTCTGCGTGCCGTTGTTGGTGACTGCATACAGTATGCGCATTTATCTACTGAAAGTATGTATCCGTTTTTTCATTCGTGACGTATCCAACAGCAGTAACAACAACAACTGAACAACTTCATTCGGATTCAAAAAAAAAGAAAGCACACTTAACCGGAGCGTCGAACTGGATATCCATATACACAGCCCACAGAAAAGATGAAAAAAAGCAACACTATGAAGCCTGTTAGTAGCAGTATGCGCAGAGTGAGTTATGGTGTGGTGGAGGAATAGGAAAAAGGGTAAAATCCGTAAAGGGAGGGGGTGATGGTGGTTGAAAAGGCAACACCCTGCCACATATAGCACGCCTGAATCAAAAAAAATGATGTGAAAGAGGGAAAAGAGGAAAAATGGAGTGAAAACTAACAACAGAAAAAAAAGCAAAATGCACAAGGGCATTGTCGTTCCTTTACAGATGTATAGCGCCGTCATTTGCTTCGCTTCACTCGTTGTAGTCAAATATGCCGATGCAATTCGTCGCCGAGCGCGCAAAGTGGAGCTTCTGCTAAGGAAGTATGCGAGGCTGCAGGTTATTTTCTCTTTCTCTGTCTCTCTCTCTTCCTCCTGCTACGTGTGACGGCTACTCCTCATAGACACTCGCCATGTTCAAGGCTCTCCAGGGCCTCTCTAAAGTCCATCCATGACGGCCCTCCGCTTCCTTGCGACTTGCGCATAAAGAGTTGCCGCTGGATAATGCGCACGTACACAATGCGTTTCTCAGCTGTTTGTCGGTTGTAAAGGATGTACTCGCCTGCTTTCGACATGACGCAGCGGAAGCGCCACTGCGACTTGGGGTACTTCTCAAAGTGCTCGTTCACAAAGCGGCCTAGCACGAGGTCAATGCCGTCCCAGTGCTTGCTAACATAGCGTGGCGCGCACTCCATGGCGAGGGACCCGCCAGGACGCTCCTTCCATATAACGTTGAGGTTCCGTGGTGCACCTGCAGGCGCAGCTGGGCTCGCGTCTACCGCAGTGTCCTTGGAATGTACGCCGTTGCGCAAATAGAAGATGCGCTGCTCTCCAGCCTTCGCGCTGCCGTTGTGATCTGCGGAGGTCGTGAGGTCCTGCGATGGCAGCAGCGGCGGTCGCGCGACGTGGGGAGGGGTAAGCTCCTCTTCTTGATTTGCGGTGGTGTCGTCCTCCGCAGGAGCAACACCCTGGTTATGATCATCGCCATCATTGCCATTGTTCACCTCTGTATTCTCATTCTCACTCGTTATGCTGACTGAATCCACTTCATGGCCATGACTCTCTTCATTGCTGTGTGGCGCTGAGCTCGCCCGTTCTTTTGTGCTGGAAAAGACCTCCTCTTCGCTCTCACGAGGAATCCCGCCATTCTCTTCTGCGCACTCTGTGTCCGCGGGCACAGAGGCCTGCATCGCTGTCGTATCCGCACTCAGAGGCAGCGACTCTTCCCCTCGTGATGTGTTGTCATTGCCGTACAAAGCACGTGAGTAGTAGATGGACGACCCCTTTTCCACGTCCGCACGCTCCTCCTCGTGCCGGCGCTCCATGATAGTGATCATGGAGGCCACACGGCCAGTGTTGAGAAGGCTGCCCTCTAATTTTGTAGGCGGCGAGGGTTGCATCTTGGTGATCGGGGCTGCGGGGCTGCCGGCTACAGGATTTGTGTCCTCCGCCTCCGCCTCGGCAATCATGCGCTCGAGATCCTCCTTTGTAAACTTGCTCGAGCCCAACTCGATCTCCCGCTCAAACTTGACAATGGTGGGTGCGAATATCGTTGCCCCACGTGTGTACGCGATGCGTGCGATGGACATGAGGCAGGTGATCACCTGGCGGTCATCTTTGCTATCACAAAGGTCGGTATCCGAGAAGAGCAGTGCATCTAAGAGGTTATACCGCTTCTTCGCCTCTAGCAGGAAGGAGGCCACATTGTCGCGACCGTAGAAGCCGGTGGACCGCCGCGGGAGCTTTAGCATGTCGTCCGCCACCGGTGGGCTCTCTAGCTTTTGAAGCAGTACGTGCAGCAGCACACCATCACGCAGTACGTCCACAAAGTTGGTGTGATTGCTATTCTGCAACTGCACACCGTACGTGTCGCCCAGCACGTCACAAAGCCAGTCGTGCACCTCATTCTTGATCACCTCGTCCATATTAGCCTTTGTGATTGTGGTGCTCAGCTGTACGACGCGCTTGCACTTATTTGTGTCGTCAACCTCTTGTACAGCAGCAGCAGAGGATGGGCGACTAAGCGTATCGAAGGATGCGACTTCTATATGCTTCAAAGAATCAATAATGTCGCTCAGCAGGGTGCTGTCGTCAGCAGATTTTTGCGTTGGTTGATTTGACACCCGCGTGCTGTTCGCGTTCATGGTGGTGGGGGTGTATTTGGACTTCAGTGAGGCGAATGCATCACCCTCAGTCAGCCCGTTGATTTCAGCGCGGCGCAAAGCTGCATCTACATCGGCAGCGGATGCATCAGGGACAGCTCCGCTGAGGTTCTTGACAGCCGCTTCGCGGTCTGGGAATTGTCTAATATTGTAACGCTTAAAGAGTTCCTCGAAAAGCTCCTTCACGCTCTGCTTGTTCGCCTCCGCAGTTGAAATCACAGCATGCACTGTTCCGATTTTAGAGATGTCATGAATATGGAACAGATCCCAAAGATCTGTTTTGTCATCCTTGGAAAACAAATCTGTCATGTTTTCCCTCTCGTCCTTCCTATATATATATATATATGTACGCTGCTTCTTTTTTAATTCGCCGTTTGTGTGCAGTGACAACAAGCGATGGGCCGCCGTACGGTGTGTTTTCTGTTTTCTTGTAGGGGCAAAGGAGAAGGGATGAGACTGATCTTCTCAACTTCCTCTCTCCTACAGTACGGGCAGACGCGGACGTAAGTGACTCAACACAAATCTGACGTCTTAAAAGAAGCGCAAGTAGAACTATAGTGGGTACTTAGCAAGTGATAACGAAGAAAACAGAAAAGGCATATTCACCTCATATCACTGCAGTTGGGGTTAGGGGGGGGGGAGAGGAAGTCTGTGTTTTCAGCATTCATCAAATCAATCAATGACAATAAAAAACACACGATCATGGATACCGTTGTTGTAAGCAGCAGCGCCACAATGATGCTCATTGATCGCTGCACACACACGCACACAGTTTGAGAAAAAGAAAAGTGTGTGTTGGGCCTAAGGGTTGGCAAGAACACGAGCAATATCGTAGTATGGCGCGGCCGCCCCAGGCTCGACCACACCCTTCTCCGTGATGATTCCACCAGTGATCAACTCGCCTGGTGTGATATCAAAGACGGGGTTCCAAATGCTCAAACTGGGTCCATCCGCCACCACTCGCTGCTTGGTGACCATGTTTATCGTGATTTCCGTTGTCTCGCGCTCCTCAATAGTGACCTCCTCTCCGGAAGCCGTCTTGGCATCCAATGTTGTGGAGGGGGCCGCCACGTAGAACTTCACTCCGTGGTACTTGGCTGCCACCGCCAGATTATATGTGCCAATCTTGTTGGCGGTATCACCATTTTGGCAGACCCGATCCGCGCCAACCACGACCGCATCGATCTGCTGACTGCGCATAAGGGCGGAGGCGGCACCATCGCAGATGAGGGTGCAGGGAATGCCCTCCTGCACACACTCGTAAACGGTGAGGCGGGAGCCCTGGTTCCAAGGTCGCGTCTCGCACGCGTACACTCGCTCCAGCTCACCGTCGTAGAAGAGCTGACGCACCACTCCGAGAGCGGTGCCGTAGCGCGACGTGGCGAGGGCGCCGGTGTTGCAGATGGTGAGCACGCAAACCTTCTTCTGGGATGGCGCGGCGAGCCGCATGATGTGTGTCGCGCCGTGCCTCATAATGCCCTCGTTAAATGCAACGTCCTCCGCAAAAACAGCCTCGGCAAGCGCTGTGAACTGCCCGACCACATCCGTGGCCGCTGTCGCGCTGCTCGTCGCGGCTGCTATGTCCGCCTTCATTTGCGTCAGGCAGTTGAACAGATTCACCGCAGTTGACCGGCTTGTCATGACATAATCGCAGCTATCCAGCAGAAACTTGAGAGCGACAGGACCAGAGGACAGCCGTCCCTCCGCGAGCTCTCGCTGAGCTGCCACAGCGATGCCGAGGGCGGCACTCACCGCAATAGCCGGTGCTCCACGCACACGCATCTCCTTAATGGCAGTCCATATGTCGTCAACAGTAAGTACATCATCAAATACAGTCTCGAGCGGCAGCTTACGCTGGTCCAACAGACGCAGTGAGCCCTGCGAGTACTTGATGGACTCCAGTGTTGTGTTGTGTGGCTTTGACATGCGCTACGTGATGTGTACGTATATAAATTAGTGTGCGCGTGTGTATATTCGATAATTTCCCCTTTGTTCTCCAATGAACATTCAGAAAGGAAGTACGACAAAAATAAAAGAGCATTATGGTAATGCATATTTCCAAAGAGGAGAGGAAGCACGTTGACTGGATGAGTTTATCAGTAAAAGCGGCGAGCAGTGGAATGCCCCCATTAACGCTTGGTGCAGCCATAGGAGCAACGAAAAAGCAGAAAGTGGGATGCGCTATGTTAGCACAACCATTCAACCATCACCACATACACACATTCGTCTTCCTGGCGTTACAGCAATTAGCAGCTTAAGTGAATAGCCAAATCAGTGAATGCAGCCGCTACAACATGCAATCATAATAATAATACCGTTACGCACCACATCTGTTTTAGCAATACAAGCATTCACAGAGAAGCAGCTGATATTATCCACCCAATGGAAAAGATAACAGGAGTAGCGTAATGATTATCCAACAACTAGCACAGAGTGGTGGTGAAATGCCAAACGGACGAGTACACACAACGAACCCTCCAAAATTTAACGCCTGCCCTTTGCCTTTGCAGACGCTGCCGCCTGCTGTTCTCTCTCAGGAATGGTGATGAGCATCTTCTTCGTGACCTCCATAATGTGCTTGAAGCGGTCAGGGCCTAAGAGAATTCCCCCGAACCATCGTGTAACCACCACCATGTACCCGTCCACGTTGAGGTTCTCAAGGAGGAACATCATTTTTACGGAGGCTCCGCTCTCCCCATCATCATCGCAGTCGGCGTGAAGGATGCCGCGTTCATCAGTGAAGCGGTACGCCCAGATGGTGGGATGGCACGCCATGGCAATGCTCCGATTCCGAAGGAGATGCTCGATCACTTGCCGCACCTCCGTCTCGCTCCGCACCGGTGCCATATGTGCCACAAACTTGGACTTTCGGTCAGCAATTGGTTCCCCTGACCAGACGTCAATCGCGAGGGCTTCCATCTCCTCCAACTCCTCCTGCAGCACCTCTGTCTGCACACGCTCGCGCTCCCGCATTGCCTGCGTCTCCGCCTCATAGTCTGCCTTCATTTCCTCCGCAAGCGTCTGCGCAATGTGAATGAGCATTATCAGCATCTGGCAGCCCAGAGGCACCTCATCTCGCATTCGCTTGTGGAGTTCTGCTGAAAAGAGCGTAACCAGTTGTGCATTGGGCCCAGCGGCGACGAAGAGCTGAGGGTGACTGCTGTCTGGATAGCCGCTTGGCGGCAGAGCCACATGCAGCTCGAAACGGAAGGGCAGATGCACACGGATGCTATTCGCTGCGTCTGGGTCTCTCACGCACTCATCTGTAAACATGGACAGTACCATCTCTACCTCCTCCTCTAGTGACATGGGAGCTGAGCGACGGAGCTAATATGCAATCTATAAATAACGTAAGGCCGGGCAGAAGTGCTTGAGTGTGTCTGTGTATATATATGTGAGTGAGCGTGTGCCCTCTGCTCTTCCTCCTTACATCCCTTATTTTCACTTATGATGCGCAGAACAAACATCGGCATGAGACAGAAGAGAAAAAAAAAGGGTGATAGAGAGATCGATGGGGGTGGAGGACGACAATGAAACGTACTCGGCAGTTGAGCATTCACAGTGGCCTGACAGTCACTGACCTTTTAAGTAACATTGCTGCGAGTGGAGCACAGTGAATCCCATATTACATCGCTTCACACAGAACAGTCATGCGATACTTGCATATATATATATATATATATATATATTTGTGAAGAGGGCTAATACGAAAAGGACGATAAGGAATAAGCGGGGGAGAGCTGTCTCCTCCTTCTCTCTCTCTGTGCTCATGAGCTTTTATTTTAAAGAAACAGGGGAGAGTTTTTATTGCGTTAGCCGTGCACACGCCAGTATGAACAAGACGCTATGGATGCGGAGGAACCAACAGAGAGAGAGAGCAACGCTTTACGGACCCGTACGCCTGTGTAAATGCACAATCTTCCATCCGCTGAGGCACAGAAACCGTTGCTCTCTCCCATCGCTCGACCCCCTCCCTCCCTCCTATGAATACGAGGCAAAAAAGAGAGTGTGACTGTAATGACTGCTGTGTGCTTTCTGTAAGAACACACACATACACATTAGTCCTTCTTTGCGTCGTTCAGTGCGTCAATCACGTCGTCCACCTTGTTGTCCATCTCCAGCACGGCGCTGGAGAGATGGTTGAGCACTGTAGACGTTTCCTTGCGGAACGTCACGCTGGAAGACACGGAGAGCACTAGGGCTTTCCGCAGCTCCTCGATAGACTTATTCAGTGCCTCCTGCTGAGAAGAGAGCGCATCCAGCTTTCTCTCCCAGCGGCGCAGATCCTCAGCGGAGAGGGGGCCCGAGAGCGTGGAGGATGCGGAGGACGAAGAGATTCTCGGTGCAGCCACTGGGAGTGCTGCAGCATCACGTCGCGCGGGGGCAGAGGGGAAGAGGGACTCTGGGACAGGGATTTGGCGGGACAGGTACCAGGCACGCTTCATCCCATACTCAGCGCGCGCCGGCTGATGGCTGCAGCGCGTCATGAGGTTGCGGGTGGTGATGCTGGAGCGGTAGGTGCGCGTCACGTGGGTCATATGCGGATCTGACAAGAAGCGGCGGTTTACCACATCCCCTGAGACCTCCGGCGAGAGGTCGTCCACCGCCTTGTCAGAGATTCCGTGCGGGTAGAAGTAATAGGCCTCGCCGGAGAACACCAGCAGCGAGCCAGGCTCCATCACTACAGTCTGCAGGGGCGACTGGCTTCCGATCTCGCCCTCTGAAAACTTGAAGGTGTCGTTGTAGTGGTCCATGGGATGGTCGTGATAAGGCTCGCGGCGCGGGTAGAAGTTCATGACGCTGGTGGAGGCGAGCGAGAGCACCGTGACGATGGGGACGTAGATGGGACCATCGCAGTGCGGGCCGATACCCTCCCCTTGCTCATATTCATGAATGCGTACGCTGTTCGGAAACGTTGTTGGGGTAAAGATGCCGTCATGGACAAGCATGTCCGTGCACTGCTGCACCCATGGGGGCATGTTCGCATCCGCCACAAAACTCTGCTTGCACTCCTCACACATACTGC
>JAODGE020024636.1:0-14241 GCA_027574965.2 Ecitophya simulans
TCTTCACGAGCTTCAAGCTGCCTAAACCGTCGAGCGCTTCCACGCCCAGCGCAAACATGAAGGAGGACGATTCGGACGAACGGTCGCAAAGCCCCAAGTCGCCCAAGAGCAGCTTCCCTGACGGCCTGCAGGGCTTTGACGTCTTCCAGGAGAACTCTAAGTGTCCGGATCCGATGTGCCCCTTCATGGGCGCCATGCATTACCACTGCGTGCAGCACCGCTGCATGTATGTCACCGACAAGGACGACACGCTCGTCACGCACAGCAAGGACTTCCACGACAATCCGGACATCCTCGAGGGGTACGAATTCTTTGAAAAGGGCATCGACTGTCGTCTGGAGTCCTGCCAGCACAAACTGGAGAGACACTTTCATTGCACTCGCGGCGATTGTAATTACTCCTTTGTGAAGTATAGCACGTCGGCCCTTCACAGCTTGGTACATCAGCCGTGGGACATGCAGCAGCAGGAAATGTCCCTGAAGCAGCAGATCAAGAACGAGTCGGAGGACTTGAGCGCCAGAGACGAGAAGATTCAAGACGCCAAAGTTTCCGGTAAGTTTCGAGCGTCTATCGGTGCGCACATATTCGCCGAGGAGTTAGGACAAGTTAGGTTAGGACTTGAGGTTATGTTACTATGTGGGCGCACTCTGTTTCTAGTGGTGAAAGCTTCGGGGACTTTCTATCCTCTGTCGAGCGTGGCGCAGCCACCGCCAACGGTGCACGAATGTAAATCGCCCGACGTTTCTAAGAGCACAGGTAATTTCAGAACCAAATGGCGTCGCTTCTATGCACCCCACACACTTCACGACTAACCCGACTTAACGTAACCAAGCTTGGCCTAACTCAACGTGACTAAAACTTTTAATCACCAACATGGGGCGGCAGACTGAGACGTGGATATTAAACGTGCCTCGTTTGTTATGCAGATTCCAGCGATATTTCCGGCAGCAACACTTTGTACGGACCTGAGCAGAGCTGTTCCCGGCCGTTTTGCAAGCTGAAGCGGAAGTTCCATTATCACTGCAACGCTTGCAACCAAGCCTTCTCCGAAATCGACCGCCTAGTCGTTCACGTGGCGAAGCATTCGACCGGCGTGTTGTCCGGTCAGACCTTCCACTCGGAGGACAATAACAACAGGAACGTCACGCCGTCCCCGCCTCCGACGGCGGTCAAAAGTCCCAAGATCCAAGTGGCGCCTCTGCAAAGCTTGCAGAATCCCACCACGCCCACGAAGGACGAAGCCGCCAACGGAAACTATCTCCAGCAGCAATTTGAAGCCTACCAGCACTTCGGCAACTTCCCCGCGAATCTCCAGTTCGCCCTCATGCAGCAGCAACAGTTCTTGCCACAGTCGTACGCCGCCGCCGCCGCTTTGTCCTCGCAGCAATTGATGTTTCAGCATCAGGCGATGATGCAGAATCCTCTGTACGGCGACAACATGAGTCCACTGGCCGCGATGGCTGCAAACTTGAACAAGCGCGCGCTGGAAGGCGCCCAGGACATGTCACCGGAAGCCAAAAAGGCGAGGATTCAGTCCTCGATGCGCATCCTCAAGGACGAGCCCGTGCCCGAAGGGTATCTGAGGTTTAGGTTCAACGAAGACTGCCAGTATCAGCATTGTGGATACAGGGAGCATCAGACGCACTTCCACTGCCAGCGCATGGATTGTGGCTACAGCTTTTGTGATAAGACCAGATTCGTGCAGCACACTGCTAGGCACGAAAGGTTGGACACCCTCATGGGCGGGGACTTCCAGCAATACAGGGCGAACGTTAGTTGCGGACGATCGGATTGTGCATACACTGCGCACTTAGGTAAATATTCATTGATTACTCATGACTCTCTAGCAAGGAAGTTGAACGCTTAAGTATAGCTAGATAAATTGCCTTTGATTTGATGTATAGGTTGTTGAACAACACAAACTGGAACGGTTAGTAATCATCGGTACAAATCGAATATCAGACGACCAAATTTTTTCGTTGATAAAAATTAAGATTCTGCAAAATCTACTTGCGGCACCGCCACGAACTATACACCAAATAAAAGCTTATAAAATTCGTTAAAAACCGATGTACATTATGTCAGAATGCCATTCGGTATTATATCAAAACCCGCCCAATATCAAAACCCGCCCAACGAAGACACTTTTAGAAGTTTTAAACAATTTTTTTTTTATTTTTGTTGTTCCAGGATCCACCCAAAACAAAGCATCGCACTTCCATTGCCTCAAATGCGACTTCGTCTGCACGGACACCAACAAAGTAGTGGCGCACCGCCGCCAGCACCAGAAACTCGACTCCATTCAGGCCGCCGGCTTCGAGAAGTTCACGCCGTCGCAGCAATGCAGATCGTCGACGTGCCAGCACAGCGGCAAACAAACGCATTACCATTGCTTGCAGTGCCAGTACGCCGTTTTGGGCCTCGCGCAAATGTCCGCGCACAAATACCGCCACATGGACGGCTAGACGCGAATATAATAATGGAATTTTAGACTTTGTACATATGACGAATGATGTTTAAACGTAGGAATAATGTATACAACGAGTGATATTCTATTATATATTGCTATTGTCGATTCAGTTGATGATAGGCTACAGAGCTAGGGCACTTAGAAGATTAGTGCGCGTGTATCGATAACTGGTTCATACGCGAACTATATTTAAGTAACAGTCAACGATCGTCTGGAACAGAGGGATGTATACCTCATAGCTGTAATCATCGCGCTTTAAAAAGCGCTGTTTGTACATAAACTATTAGCAATAAGTGTGAGAACAGCAAAACGAGTTATAAAAGACTAGGATGTAGAATATAGCACGAAGGGGCAGTGTGTTAACAAATTTAACAAATTAACAAGTCATGTCAGCAATCGTACAAACGTTTTTCTTTTGTTTTGTTTAATTTTCGTTTTGATTTAATCAACGGCACCTCTTCGAAATTATGATTTCACTAAATTTTCGCGTCGTACTATCGATTGTAATTGATTTTATTTAAGTTTCTACGTCTAAGTTGTTTCGTAAACACAGGGTGTTTGTCTGCTTTCTAGTTTAGTTAATTTATTGATGTACAACTGTCACGACACGATTGGGAGGGGGGGGCGACTTGGAAACGAAACGAATAAAGTAAAAAACTCATTGAGATTATAAAAAAGCGATATTTATGATTATTATAACAGAGAAATTATTAGCTTATTGTGCGTAGAGACGTAGCGGATTATAGATTTTATATTTCCAGTTTTAAACAATGACTGATACGTATATTATTTATGTATAGAGGTATATAACGATGCATGTTGTTGCAAAATGTCAAAGTTAATGAAGAGTTTTAACGCAAAACTGATATTTGCTTAATTTCGCGTTGATGCGATAGACTTCTAATATTGCTTCATGTCGAAACATGTTCGGAGCGTAATGGCGACGGAAATTTTGCAAATGTGCGTTTTGATCGAGTTTCAAATGATAATTAGCACTTGATTTCTAGTACTAGTACTAGTGCCTTAATGTAATTAAGCGAGAGGCATTTCTAGAATAAATCAGACGAGTTTTTTTTTCTTCGAACCGAACGGTTGACTTTGAATATTGAATGATACGGACGTAGCAGAGGCAGAAGCGATAAACATACCATTCCATTAAGTGCCATATATGATATTTAAACATGTTGGACAGTATTGCGAGAGGATATTCAAGTAATTGAGTAATTAAATGCGACAATAACACAATAAACACATTGAGATTGACATTCTCTGAACGGCTGGCTTCTTCGGTTTTGATTTCGCTTGATATTATATTTGTATAAAGTTTTGTACATTTGTATCATTTTCATGATGATGTGAATCGATATGCCATACTTTGTTTTATGTATACCTACGACTGCGATGTTTCAATTGTTTCGGTGGCAAGCCCGAAGGTCGAGCAATCGCATCGTAGATTTTAGATGAGTTTAAAGTTCTCATGTTGCGCGCGGCGCTCTCGAGGCGCTGTAGTTGGTAGTTTTGAAGCTTTATTTGTTTTTTTTTTCGTTTCTTTTTCACTTTGTTTTTCGCTTTGTCCATGCAATTACGATAAGATTATAATTGTACAATGTGTTTATAGCTAGTCGTAACTTTTTTGCAAGACTTTAAATATATTTTAAGCCAATCTAAGTTTGTGTTTTATTTCACCACCTACACTTTTCAGAAACGGACTACTGAAGTATGAAACCTCTAGCGTATAGTTTTTATGAATGATTTTGTTGTTTTAAATTAAGATTTTACAAAAACGGTTAATGGCACAGTCAAGAGTTATATACCAAATTAAAACTGATTAAATTCCAAAATATAACATTCAGGATGCCTTTCAACATCATACAAAAACTGGCCATGAAAATTACCTTACAAACGTTCAAACACAAACTTTTGGGATAATTTCTTGAATCTAGACTCATTTATATACAATCACGATTATTCACGATGGAATTGTAGAATTCAAGACGTTTTAATTGTTCTGTATTAAAGTTTATGCGCTTTTCATTCGCGTCCCTTTGTCCTCTCTAATTTTCTCCGAAATTCTCAACAATCCCAACGGTTACACTTAATAATTACAGATTAATTATAGCAGATTCGTAAAGAGTAATTATATTATGTAAGAAAGCATCACTTTAAAGATAACATTATAATCAGAAATCATCCAACAAACACGACAAATCCATTCCATCAAATACTTTCTCAAGAATTCGAGAATCATCTGCATTTTGTGTCGTGAACAAAATTTGTGAATGTCGTTCGACAACCATTGTTTCAGGTGGTTTTTGTGTAACACCCAAATCTAAATTATTAGTTACTGTACTGAGAACTGCATTGGAAACAGGGTTCATATTATTTCTTTTTACATATTTCAAAGCTTTCTTTGGTATTACAATATTTTTTACTTGTTCAACGCCAACGTTCAATTGGACTCTATCTTCTTGTGCTTGTTGTTGATCGTGAGCTATTGCAACATCGGGTTTAGACTTTTTGCACGGCGCATAATTCAAATCGACATCCGATTCTACATCTAGGTCCAAGTCCAAATCTGGCATAATCAAAGTCGTTTGATTCGAAAACGTAACTTCCCTTTTTTCGTGACAATTAGTCGCTTTTATTATATTGTTTTCAAGTCTTTTCAGCTTATTTGTAATTGTACTAAGTGTAGTATGCGGTTTCAGTGTTTGTCCAAGATTAACATTATTAATAGTAATTTGTTTACAATTGACACGTATTTCCAAACTTTGTTGATATTTTTCAATATCATCCTTACATAGCAACAATACTTTTTTAGCAGAATTATCATTACCAGTTGAAAATACAGTTTCGACGTTCCATTGGTTTAACATGAGATAATACTTAGTGGTGACTCTTGTAATTGGCAAAACGCGAAAATTTCTCAGGACTAGCACTGAATTGGGTTGAATATGTTGATTGCAATCCCAGAGATCCTTGAAAATCATAGCTTTGATCTCTCCTAATAAAATAATTAATTTGACGCAATGACAAAAAGTAGAGAATTAGAATTACCTGATGGATCCCTTAGTGTAATAGTTATAGTACTCTGCAAAGCCAAAGTATCTTTAGTATTGTCTTCCCTAATAATTAAGGCAATCAACAATGGAAAAACATTTCCCTGTGAATTCTTCATTTGTCTCTTAATTTCTCTGATGTTAATACCTTCCACTGTTTTGTGATATTCTTCACATGCATCTTTCCATTGTTGTAAATTCCATAAATATTGGTTTGATCCAATGGAATGTAATTGTGTCTATAATTTATATCAAAACAATTGAAGAAACATTGAAATTTCAAATGTTAGATATTTTACAAGCGTAATTTCCTGTTCATTTTCATTGCCAGCACAGGTCATATAGCTAGACCATAAGCCAAAGGATGACACAGATGATAAGTGATAGCCGGGTAAAGTTTCATTCATGTTTTGCGCCGTTTGGAGCAAACAATTTACTCTTCCATTATCAACCTGTTGCACTGATGCGAAGCATTGCTGTGAACTGCTGGCAATTGGCGAAAAAGTAATTGATTCGTCGAATGATGTCTGTAATCAATAAATAATAAATTATAGAAGTACAACATTATAGTTTTGAATGTTTACTTACATTTAAATCTTCAATATTAGGCATTTTTGTTGGAATAGCTAGCAACACTGAATAAATAACAAGGTTTCCACGGATACTAGAAATGGTGTATAGTTGGCTGCGGATTAAACTATACAAAATACTTACTGTAATTATTACTAAAAACGAAATATTTCTAATTAATGCAAAAATAACCAAATTAGTAATTATGTTACTAAACTAAAAATTTATTGTATTTAACAAGTAGATATCTTTAAAATAATTTGGATTACAAAACGTTTGAGAACTACTGATTTATGTACATGTTGGGTTGCCTGTATTCAAACGTTAGAAGGCTTACATTCACACAATATCGAAATTGTGTTTATATTGTTTATTGCAATAATGTTGTTAATCGAGTTAAATCAAGAACAGAGAAATTGAACGAAGTCTGTTGAACAAATAAACGCAAACAAAATTAAGTTGATTATCACAAAAATTAACACCCTTCAATGAAAAACGATAGGAGTAGAGTAAGAACACACTAGTTGTTGGCAGAAAGTGTGTAATGAATTGGAAATGCGCCAAGTACATGGCTAATACAGGATTTCATATACAAATCTTTTCAAAACTGTATAGTTCAGTTGTTATAGTGCAATAGTAAAACGGAGAGACTGGAATAGATCAATTGCACACAAATGTCTAGTTATCTCTATCGCGGTAGTTATTCTCCCGACGGTCCCTGTGTCCGTCGCGGTCACGATGATTATCCCTATCACGATGGTTGTCCCTGTCGCGCCTGTTTCGTGGCCACTCCTGACCGTCCCTGTTATTCCTGTAGTTCTGCCTGTCGCCTCTGAAGTTGCCCTGGTTCGCACCGCGCAGAAAGAAGTTGCCTTGCTTCGTCTCCAAGATGCGTTCGTTCGAGTCGACGAAGTTGTTGATTTTGTCCGCCAGCTGCATGGCGAGACTCTGCAGGCGCGACGGCTCGCTGCGATGCATCACGACGGTCTGCGTGGGATCGTCAAGCGACGCCATGAGCTCCTCGTTGATGATCATTTTCGAGATAATGGAGTGCACGTTCGACTTCTCCATCTCGAACATGTCGGCGAGCGTCGCCATCGAGATCGAGTCATAGACGTGCGAGTAGGTGAACAAGTACGTGCGCAGCGCCTCCTCCTTGATCAGCTTGGTGAGCATGTCGCGCACGGCGTTCGCCTGATAGAAGAGATCCCACACCTTGGCGTTCATCTTCTCGTTGATGACGTAACCGTTGCAGGCGGCCCAGTGGCCGTTGCGCATCGCCTTCGCTGCGGCGACGACGTGCTCGCGCATGCTCTCCGGCGGACCGACGAGCGACTGCCTCTCCGAGGAGCGCAGTTGCTGATAAAAGGTCTTGGAGATCATGCGACGACGCGCGTCGAACTCGTGCGCCGCCATGTAGGGGATCTCGATGAGCATGGCCGAGACGAGGTAAACGCACTCGAGCAGCTCGAGGTTGATGTGCATGTGGAACGGCATCTGGCGCTGCTTCTCAATCTTCTCCTGCTCCTTGCTGCGCTCGTGCTGGCGCTGCGGCAGGAGGCCCTGAGCGAGCAGCTCCTTCGGCTTGCCGGTCATCATCAGATCGACGAGGCAATTGTGCGCGTCCTTGATGTTTGCGTGGCGGAAGGCGCAGAGCCCGAGGTGGGCCATCATGCGATTGTACAAGATCTTTCACAAAGAGAAACAAGAGAGAATTACACGAACATCACGATGGCAATCATCGACAAATCACCTGTGTGCTCGGATCGGAGTGATGAATAGTCTCCTGCAAGTGAGACATGAGCACCAGGTCCCTCGCCTGGAACCAGTTGTCGTGGAGCGCGTGATGATAGATGTGCGAGAGGATGGCGCGCGTGCGCAGACGATCCGTGCCGTCTTTGGCGTAGACATAGCGACAGAGCCTCTCCATTTCCTGGACGGACGTTGCGACGTCCGAACCGAGCGTGCCCTGCTTTTGTTGCAGGACGCGCGGGTCAAACTTGTAGTACAAGTGTTCAATCTTGCGTAGATAGATGCGGCACAGTTCAGACTGCACGCTCGTGCGCTCCAAGTAGAATTGAACCTTTTCAATGAGATTGGCCACCTTGCACTCGTCCTTCAACCTGTTTAAACAAACGAAACTTTAAATGCAAACCTCCAAACGGAAGATATTACTAACCTCTCGACGTATTCGTTACTGTGCGGATCGCACTCTTTCAAGAGCTTAATGAACTCGTCGTCCAAGCGCTCGACGGAGGTGAGGACGCACCCGCGAATGTGGTAGGGGGCGGTCTCAAAGTTCTCCGTCTCTTCGGTGACGTTCTCGGAGATGACGACGTCGGCGTGCTTGTGCAGAGTGTCCATTAGCTCGGACATGCGTTCCAATAATCTTGAAACATTATTAGTAGATTCTAGACATTTTCTTGAGACCGATTCGGCTCAATTGTAGAGCTCAAATCGAACCAGTGCTAAACAAAAGGCTCTCAAAGTTCGAGCGGCCGACGGCTCTCGTACTTGGGGTACTTATGTTGTACTCGACTTCGATGGGTATGACGCGCATGCGCAGCAATGTAAAAAACTTAGGAGTAAGAGTGTTCTAAAGCACTCTGACTTACAAATTCAATGACAACGCGTGCGCATTACGTTATATATTTGCTGCGCATGCGCAGTATAGCACCAACAAACCGAAAAAATTTAAGAACATACTTTGTCCAATACTCGGGCTTCATCGCGTCGGACACCTTCGGATTGTAATCGAAGATGCCCGAGATGATGGCGAACTTAATCTTGACGCTGATCGCCGGCCCCAGTTGATGCAGCTCAGAGATGTTCTGCAGTTCGTGCAGCAACTCGATCTGCTCCCGGCGATCGGTGCGCTTCTTGCCTCTGGCAGCCATAATCTCCGACAGCTTCTTGATGACCAGACTCAGATCGATCTCGGCGTCCTTGGCAAACATCTTGGGCTTCTCGCTGGGGATGGTGACACCGCCCTTGACCGTTTCCCACACGCCCTCGCCGTCCTCGTCCTCGTCGCGCTTGGCCTTGCGACGCTCCTTCTCCTTGCGATCCTTGCGGCGCTCCTCCTTCAGGCGCTGCTTCTCCTCGTCGTCCTCCTGGTTGGCGCCGGTCTTCTTCAAGAACTTCTCACGGATGCTCGTAAACTTCTCATCATCTGACGAGCTGCCCGACGATTCGGAGTCGGATGGCCAGTCGTCCGAATCGGAGTCCTCGTCGTCGTCCGGCGAGATCTTCCGGTCGGCCTGCTTTGTTGCCGGCTTCGAGGGCGCCTCGGAATCGGAGTTCGCCTCGGGCTCGCGCTTCTCCTCCTCTTCTTCCTCGTCTGGCTGGTCGGGGTTCTCGCGAAACTTGGCGAGGTCCTCGTCGAAGTCCTTCAGATACTTGCGGAGCTTCTGACGCATCGAGCCGAGCGACTTGCTGTTGTTCTTGCTCATCGACTTGCGCCCATCGCGGTCCTCCCACATCTCGTTGATGAAGTCTTCCAACTCCACCAGGCAGCGCGTATAGAAGCGTGGGGTTTGGCCATTTTCTTCTTTGACTATCACAGGCGTCGCTTTAGTGTACGCACGTTGTAAATCCTCAAAACCTGTTTAATAAAAAGAAAATCCTTAGTAAACAATGAAATAAACTGATAAGTAGACTTACTTGTAAGCATACTGCTCATATCCTTGATCTTCCTGTGATTGCGAATCTGCTTGATGATGTTTGTCAGCTCCTCAAAACGTTTCTCTCTGGTCGAACGCACCACGCGTTTGACCTCCTCTTCATCATCACTGAACTGTGCCACAATTCCTATATTAATTCTACTGCAGTGATTAACAACTCAGGATTACTTACAGTGAATGTTGGGATGGGTGCACGCTGTACAACCTCCTCATCAGAGGAACTCTCCGAATCAGAATCACTGCCCGCGAAAAACCTCGACATCTTGACTAACTATTATTCTTGCTGAAACAATCGACGTGATTCATTACACATTCGATTCGACTTTTTCAACTGAAATTTACTCGAATTATGAATCAAATGTGTCAACCAGCGCGAGAAACATGTGGGCCTACCGAGCGCCGAATATTATTGATCATAATACAATAAATACGCGGCGTGCAGTGGGGCTTTATGTCGAAAACTGTTCCTGGCGTTAGGGCGCATCGAATGCAATCGTTTTTCGCTTCAAAAGCGCGCAACTTACGTGAAAATAATGAGCAATTTCACCAGAGACAACAATTTAACCTTTCACGCGCAATGGCGTACGTGTAGAGAATTTATTTGGTGCCACTGGAGTTCCGAAAGTTGGTTAAAGTGGCGGTGGTGGCGCTGTTGTATGTGTAATGTTAGTTGCCTTTGGCTTTGACTATTTATTATTCAAATATAAAACTTAAAATTGGTTTAAATTTTTGATTAATGACGTTCTAAATTATACAAATTAACCATGCTATTTTTGTTAAATTTTATGTTGAAATATCTGTATTGCGCTTACGTCGATGTATTGTTGATTGCCCATTGTTAATTCATTTATTAAAACTTACAATTAGTTAACTTTGAAACGTATAAGATTTGATTAAACACGTAATTAAAAATANTAACAAAGAAAAGAAAAAACAAACAAAACAAAAAAATAAACATATTGAATTAGGATTACTTCGAATCATAAACCATCACTTAACACACAGATTAATTTATTATCTTACACTTTAAACAGAAAAATCAAACGAAAACACCCCGATTACGAACACAAATAACATTCAATATAAACCACATTAAATCAAGCAAAATAACGAATATATAGCTTAAAAAATAACTCAAGAGTGAAGATATATTACCAGTGCTTACACAAAACAATAAAATGTAATCAGATGTGCGTTTTTCAAAAAAGATTATAATGCACTACAAATAACACCTCATTGTATAAATCAATCAATTTTCATCGATCATTCACAAACAGTCGCAACTGCGCACTATGCGATCATTTAATTTACATACAGCTATCAATTTGTTACAATTAATCATCCTATTCACAGTTCAGTGTGCACTGCTTTCAGTTCTTCTATTCTCTTGATAAACTCTGACTTCTCAATGCACCCTGTGCAGTCCTCACCCCAGTCGTTGATAATGCGCTTAAGGTCTCTGACCTTCAGTTTCTTCAAGTTGACCGTTTTCAGATCAATCTGCACATCATATCGGAGGTCACAAATCTGTGCATCTTTCTTCTTCAGCTTCTCACAGATCTTGTCAGAGGGCATAGACCATGATAATGGCTTGGACATCTCACCAAGAATGCCAGTTGCAGATGTTTCTAAACCCCCAAGGTAATAACACTGAAATAAATGTGAAACAATTATGTTTTGGTGCAAAATATGATTTTGTGAATTATTACAGCTATTTACCCATCAGTACTTACAAATCTGTTCTCTTTATCTTTAACCTTCTTACAGAACTCTTTAAAGGCATCTTCAATCTTTTTCGGATTTGATTTTGTGCTGGAATCAAGTGTTTCTGAGAATTTGTCTAGGGTCTTGATGCACACTTCACATTCGCCTGCTTTGAGCGCGCTGATGCTGGCGACAATCGCCAGCAGAGCGACGAGACATGTTTGGAGGTCCATTCTGATGTGTTCAATTACTATTTGATTAATTTCTGATGTGCTTCGGTATAATTTGCGCCTGGAAATGTGAGTCCAGTTTAGCGGGATGTTGTGGCGAGGTTAAAGTCGGCGAAGTTCAGAGATGGATGAATTAAAGTTGCCCCTACTTGTGCACCTCCTATGACTAATTGCTGGTGCGATCGGTGGAATGTTCCACGTCGAACGTGTGCTGCGTAATTGTTAATGTAATTCGCTGAATTGCGCGGTGAACTCGACGCGTAAAGGAACCGCTAGACGAGGAGTTCAACGCGTTCAACGTTTTCGGCAATTTGTCCCAAGACGATTGGTCCACGTTGTGAGTCGGCACTATAAGCAACCCAAAGTACTCGTCAGGTCAATTGTCGAATGTTTACAAAAAGTATTTATTTAAATAAATTCAATAATAATGATTTAATTTAAACAATAAATTTAAAAGTAAAATGTAAAAGTAAAATAATTGCTTTTACAATTAGTGCAAGAAGGTGGCTTTGGGTATAGGCAACTCAAAGTGCAGACCATGCATTATTGTTTATAATAACCACTCACAATCAGCACAATATATATTTATCAATTTATTTATCAATTATTATTAAATTTAACTAAAGTGTCTTTTTACTTTTTTGTTTTGTTAATACCAAATCGTCTCGAATGCAATGTTAAAATACGTTAAACATTGAAACAATGTTTTGATTCGATTATCCTGCCTTAATAGCTTTGCGATTCAAACACAATTTTGTTTGAAAAATTAATTATAAAAAATTTGCTATTGCCATTTTTTAGAAGCAGAGGGTTAATAATACACAAGAGTGCTCATGCTTATGGAGCTACTCGTTCCAATGAAATAATTGACTTATTGTAATGTAGGCAACGCGAGAGATTGCATCGTCTGCATCTTCCATATATTTACATGAAATATTGATAATGAGTGAGCCACGAGTTGAGAGGAGGAAGCGTTCGATGCCAGAGGGTAAACTTCGCCGAACAAAGCACTTACACAAAATCTATACTAATGCAAACGCATTAGTAGCGTCGCGCCGCATGATTTATGGCTATTTTACGGCCGGGGTGGGGTACCGCTCTACAGCGCTGTTTCTGTGTCGAGCGGCGAGCGCGCGCCGTAGCCTACGAATTCACGGTGAAACAAAAGTTCAATAACACAATTTTTACGAAAATAGCAATTTTGACGTCACCATCTGCTTCCTTGTGTTATGCTAAGACCAATGAATAGTTATACGACGAGTCTACGACAATTAGAACGCAAGATATTGCAGAAAAAAATTGGATTTTCAATGTCTTTTCGAAAAATACACATCGTTGGAATCAAAATAACTATATAACATAACACTTCATTGTTCTGAGCGTGGCGCCAGCAATCCGAATCTGCCACTTTTGGGGATTTGGTGAAATTTTATGACAGTTTGGTGTTCTGCCGACGGACCGGCGGACTTGGATTTTTGAAGAACATGAATATTCTTAAATTATAAATATGACGATGCCATCTGCTTCCTTGTGCCGTTATAAGGCCAATGAATAATTATTCGGCTAGTCTACGATGATTAGAACGCGAGATATTTGAGAAAAGAAATTTGATTTTTAAATCGAATAACTATTTATTGGTTTTAGAATGGCACAAGGATGCGGACGGCGTCGTCAAATTTGTTATTTTCGTGAAAATTGTGTTATTAAACTTTTGTTCACCGTGATCTCGTACTTTTCGGCTAGCATATTCGCTGCCGACCTACGGTCGACCACTACAAGCGGCGCGCCAGCGCCAAGCCTTTGGTGCGCGCCACTCTGCGCGCCGCTGAGACTTCGCCAACATTTGGCGAATATAATAGTTGACATTTACTAGATTAAGGTATACTAAAGTCTTTAAATCTTAATTTTAATTATATTTTACACACTCGCGCACTACACAGTCGAAATTTTGGTTTCAAGTTTATTCCGCACCGTAAAGAATCTCAGGTTGATGGCGGCGAGGCGAGTTGACTTCCGAATCGGGTGAGTTGTTTTAGTCCTTGTAGGTTTCGGCTGGGTCATCTCTTGTTGAGGTTGTAAATTGGATGGTTGTACTTCCGTGTCTTCCTCCGATTCTGGCGTATGTTCAGTAGGAGGGGTGCGACATCCGAGGCGGACCATTTGAAGATCTTCTTCCGATGACTTGGGGTAGGTCCAACGTCTCCTTTGTGTCGAGAGGCGGTGTCTCAAGTACCAGGTTCCTATAATTAGTATTATTGTTATAACTAGTACTAATATAATCCATGACTGGCTGTTGCTTCGGTACACCAGCGGGGTTTCGTTTAGTTGGCCGTTGATGTCGTCTAGGTCTCTGAGTGCGTTGGTCAGCTCATCCAGTCTAATGTTGGAAATTCGAATATTATCGAGTTTTTTTTTTATTTTGTGTGGGTTGTCGTTGTCCTTTCTTCCAGGTTAAATTCAGGCTGGGAACAACATGGTAGATTTCGCTCACCACCTTTTTGTTGAAACGTAATTGCACGGTGTTT
>JAODGE020024640.1:0-17654 GCA_027574965.2 Ecitophya simulans
AAATCAAAGTAAACTTCATGTCCACACATGCAGCAGGACATCATACAAGGCACCAACTTCCCCCCCCCTTCACCGTTTCTTTTACCTCTACCTACCCATTGGCTGTCATGGAAAACCAACGAGACGTCCCCTCTCCGTACTCGTCTGATCGTTCTTTTCGTTTCGTTTTTTTTTTTTTAGCTGAGTGTGTACACTCTCAAACATTTATCGCAAGTCACACCACACAGAAAGAAGTAAAGTGTGAGGAGAGGGGAAAAAAAGAGAATGGTTTAGGGTCCGGAGTACGGGATATCTGAGAAGCTGTTGGCGTTTCAGTGAGTGAACCGACAGGGGGGGGGGGCGTGAAGAAATCTCTCTTCAAAAAAAGGCAACACTTATGAATTCAAAAAATAAAAAAAAGAAACGAACCACTATCGCTTCCACATGTTGTCTTTTGTTCTTTTTTCGTTTCTCTCGCTACGTTTCATTTTGCAAACGGCCTCATATATTCACGTATTGGCCGTTTGTGAACACCTTTTCATACGTAATGAAAAAAAGGGAAACGATAATCAGCGATACATACGAAAAAAAAATGTCCTGCGCTGTGGGGCCTAGTCCGTCTGTTGTGATGAATGATCCGTCTCTCTTTTTCTCTGTCCCTTCACTTTTCAGCGATAGCACTGAAACGAGCATTGAGTCTGAAAGTGACACACACGCACACGCACACACACACATACATACACACGCACGCACGTGTCGCCACCCGTAAGCGATGACCCGTGCGTCGACAAGTCCCCCCACGCCCACGCCAGCCCCAGTGATCCACCACTTATCGCCCCGCCACCGTGCCGCTGTCTCTGCTGCTGAGGATGAAGGGGCGAAGGAAGTCCCCGCTGAGGCTGAGCAAGATGTTATGGCGACTGAGCTTCGCTGGGGAGTGAGGCCGAAGGATCTGCGGCAACTGTGGCGCCTGCACGAGGCCTCGTTCCCCATAACATATCCCAAGAGCTATTTTCAGTTTCTCATGACCGCAGAGCCGCCACTCACACTGCTCGCCTTTATGACACCGGACGGTTACGAGGCTGCTGTTCTGAATGCCCCTCCATCGTCGTCATCTCCGCTGTCGCATGACACAACAAGCAGCAGCGTAGCGGCGGAACGGCAGTGCGTGGAGGAGTACATTAACAGTGTGGAGGAGGGGGAGAAGTGCGGTGGGGGTGCGGCGGCGACGTCGGAGGGCTTTACGGTGTTAGTTGGGCTGGCGGTGGGCCAGTTCGTGTACGCGCGCCATGGCCCTGAGGGGATGCTTCTGACGAACCCTTCGGGGTACCTGGGGAACTTCGCTGTGGACCCGGTGCTGCGTCAGCACGGGATCGGGGATCTGCTTCTGACCAGCTATCTGGCCTTCCTGACGGAGGGACTGCCGCTGCGGTGCTCCACCTTTTTGCATTACGATCAATCCCGCATGCGGAGGCTGCTGTGGCGGCGCGCGCTCAAGTCGCAGGGGGGCAGCTCCTCCTCCTCCTCCCCGTCCCCTTCTCCCAGTGTTCAGGAGAGTGAAATTGGCTGGCCGGAATCGATCATTCGTTACCTGTGGCCCGAGTATTTTGAGTGGAGGGATGCACGTCGCGAACGCATCCTCAGAGATGGAGCCAACGACGAATTGTCTGAGGTCCGCGCCGCCGTCACCCCGCTCAGCGAGGACGAAGACCCTGTTTTGCAAGTGGGGCTGACGGAGGTGTGGCTGCACTGCCTCAGCTCAGAGGTGGACCTCGTCGCGTATTACGTGAAACGCGGGTTTAAGGTGATGAAGGAGCTCCGGCAGTTTTATGAGATCGACAACGTCATGCGGGATGCCTCACTGCTTCTTTATGTGCCACCTCCCCCGCCAGGTGACAGCGGGGCGGCCAGTGCGACGGTGGCTTCTCTTGCTGAGGCCTTGACAGCAACACGGGCCCAGTCAGCCAAGCCATGCGACGATGCCGCAGAGTCGGAGAAGGCGAAGAGTGAGGACAGTGAAGGCCACAAGGAGAAGAAGGTAGCAACGTGGCTGACTCCCTCACTCTACGAGGAGGTGTGTGATGTGGAGGTGGCGGGGGGAGCGGCGTGCCACAGGGAGTGGCGGGAGCAGAGAGGGCGTCTGCGCCGCTGGTCTGCCACTGCCAACTCATCCGAGTCACATTCCTGGAAGGACGTTGCCACCTTTGCTTTCACGATAGTAAACGGACTCGGCTTCATCGGTATGGTATGCGCACTGGTGTACTATCATGGAGTTCACTAGCAGACAGACGCACATGCACACACACATATATAGAAAGAGACATGCATTTCGCTGACATGAAACACGTATTAAAAAATCATTAACCACCCAGTCAATGAAGGATTTACACTGATTATCTGTGCTTTCTCCTCTTGTTGTCTTTATCCCTGTGCTTTTCCCCTTTTCATATCGGATCCCTCTGCTGAGCCTCCTCCAAGTAGTCCCTCCCCCCTCCTCTGCTGATCCTTCTCTTCTCGTCTCTTTGCTTCCTTTCAATTTGTTGAAATTTATAGTCGACAGTACCTTTATTATTTTGTGTCCTTCTTGTATATATATTTATATATTTATATAGAAAGAGAGTAAGATAGACAGTGTGTGCGTGTGTGCGTGTGTGTGTGCGCGTGTACAAACGGTCATTAAGGCGTATTGCTACTTACCCGCCCTTCAGCTTCTTCTGTTGAGATTTTTGGTGTCTGCGTGTGTGTGTGTGTGCATCTGCGTGTGGACGATAAGTGTATATATCAACTGCAAGGGTGACTGTAGCTTCTCAGAGGGGGGTCATCATTCAGTATTCACACATTACGATCAACAAAACAACAACAACTTACCACCAAGTGACCGCGCTCCTCTCCCCCCCACCCTGCGAGATTCACAACGGAGGAGAGACCGGAAGGATAGAATCGCTCGCCACCTTCCCCCCCTCCCTGATTTCTCTCTTGGGTACCAGAAATCACTCTGAGCCGTCACATGTCCCGTCTGCCGTACAGTCTCAATCTGCGGCTCCCAACACAGCCCACAGATGATGGGAAGGGCGATGGTGCGCACTCCTCACTCACAGGCCGTGAGAATGGAGCGGGAGCAGCGGCCCGTCAGCCCCTGTCACCACAACAGCCCGGCAAGGAGAAGCGCATCATCGGCGGCGTCGTCCTGGGATCGACAGCGGTGGCCGCGAAGGCACCCCTCCGTCGTCCCAGCCAGGAGGCCACCGTCGTGATCACCCAGCAGCAGGAGCGGCTGCATAGGGCCACCTCTGAGCAGCTCACCGAGATCCAGAAGCGCTTGGAGGAGATGCACTTGGATCTCAAAAAGCTAGAGTCCGCTGGAGCTGCTGCTGCAGGGCCTGGCGGCAGCGGCGGCGCCCCACCAGTTGCGGGTGGTGGCGGGGACCGCGGCATGTGCGCGCCAGGCTTCGTGAGCGGCGGGCCAGTCGGCGGCGCCATCATTGGCCGCAGCAGCTGTGCAAAGGCAGGGAGGGTGCACCACCTGTCCCCTATGAATACGGACCTCCCGCAGCCGCCCCACAGCATCATCCAAAACAGCAATCAGGCCGATGGGTCCGTGCTCGTGCGCGTCCCAGCACCACCATCGCCGGGACAGCACCGCGAGAGCCCATTGCCACCGCCACTGCCGGCCTCAGTGGTGAAGAAGGCGACAGTGGCACCCGCGTCAGCGGTGATATTTGAGCACGTCGGCATCCTGGAGAGCCCAATCAGTTTCAAGTCCGACGACGATAGTGACGCGGACGGCAGCGACAGCAGCTCTGAAGATTTCAACATCCCTGTCGTTGGAATGACGAAGGGCCGCAAAAAAGCCTCCACCCCGCCGCCACCGCCGCAGCCCGCGGCCACATCTGCCGATACCACTGCGAATATGAATTCTATGTGGAAGAGTCAGCGAGGGCGGCAGGAGGCCCAGCGCAGTGGTGCACGCCAGGGCGTCGGCTTCAGGAAGAAGGAGACGGCCACCGCCACTACCCCTGCCAAGACTGCTGCAACCGACGCTAGCAGCGGGACTGCCGTGAAGGCGCGCCGTGGCATTCAGCTTGCTGGGGACGGTATCCTAGAGACTGACCGAGGCAGCCTGCGGTCCTCCTCTCTGAGCCTTGGCGGTCGTTCCAAGAGCGTCCATCTAGAGGACGGCGTCGAGACGCCGCGGTCGCACGCGGTGGACGGGCAGGACCAGGCAACGCGACGCCAGGGACACGAAGCGCTGAGCAAGCGGAAGGAGTTCTTTCGGTCAATCCCGACACTCCGCGATGTGATTGATCCATCGCAGCTGCACAACCCCCAGTTCATCGATGAAGTGTTTGGGTCCTGCCCACCGTGCTCGTGGTTGTGCTGTGCGGCACTCGTCATTTCATACGTGACGGGAGTACCCACATCGATGGAGAAGATCCTCCGGACTAACCACGTCGGTGTACACTACATTGGGCTCTCCTCCATCACACTGTCGGAGTTTTTTGACCTCGTCAACGATTATATTCATATCCGCTTTCACCCTGAAGATTGCGTGGATGACGAGCTGAATGAGGATGAAGACGCCGCCAAGTACTTAAGCCCTGAGCAGTTGAACCGCTTGAAGCACGTGCACTGCGAGATGGCCACCTTCAACTCGGCGGTGTTTGACCCTGTCGACGAAGTGGACCCCCGGCATAGCGGCATGGGCGAGCATTTGCCCATCACCTCCTTGGCGGACTTTCGCAAGGAGTTGGTGGATCATATTAACAACCAGGACTCACTATATGTCTTCAACTTTGATCCGTACATGATTGAGAGGAGTGAGGCCCACCTGCGCAGCAACATGGCAGAGACCGAGGAGGAGGCCGCGGCTATCATGGATTCCATGCTCTACAGCCCGAAATCAAAAGGTGTGTTCGGCATACTGCTAGATTTCAATCCAGTCCTGCACTCCGTCACAATCTTGATTCCCCGCCTTTCGGCCTCCGACCACGGCCTCGAGTTTAAGCCCCGAGTTCCGGAGAAACCCCTAATAGCCGACAGTGTGCCTACCTCACGGGGTTCCTCCCTCTCGCTGAGAGAGCTTATGCAGTTGGTGATGCCCAACGGCGTCTTTGAGGAGCACACGATTAGCATGCAGGTCCTATACAACGCCACCGTGCTCACGGACTGGTACTCTAAGATGGCCCGTGGGTTCGTGCGCGTGTTTATCAGCGAGGACTTTTCGCAGAAGGTGCCGTCAGTCTTCCCCCTCTTCGTTCTGGACGGCAGCAGCAGCGGCGGCCTCATGACGAATGCACTCTATTTATCCGTGGCGGCGCACGTCCTCGGACTCGCGATGATGCATCACTTGACGGTCACCTTCCTCATGAGTGACAACGCACGACGAAAGCAGTCCAGCCGCAACCTCCTGAGCAAGGCCAACGTCTGCGATGTCAAGCTCCGCGGCATTCCACTCACGAAGGTGTGCCAGCAACTGCGGCTGCCGCTGAGCACTATAGTGGGCGAGAGCACCAGGGCCTCCCTGCCCACAGCTTTTGTCTGGTACCATATCTTATTGCAGCAGCTGCAGGTGAGCAAGGAGGTGCGGCTCGGCCTCGTGCTACCCGAGCGTCGCGGCGACGCCGACGACGGAATGCCCAATATCTCCGATGAGGAGTTCATTTCACACTTGTGCCTCGCAACGGAGACACAGAGTGTGATGCTCATCTCTTTTAACCTGAACATCGCACTCAACGTTCGCGTCTCCGAGTCCGCTGAGCCGGCGCACTTTGCCATTGTCATTGGTGTGGACAAGGATCGTGGCATCGTTCGCCTGGCTGATGTGAGTGTGCGCCGGTTTCGTAAGACGTGGCACATCCCTGTGAATCGGCTGTATGAAGCAGTGATGGGCTACGGCTATATGATGGCGGCAAAGGAGAAAAAGACCATTGCGGAGTTGAATGGGAAGGAGTACCGGGAGAAGGTGCTGAACTTGGCCAAGTACTTTCTCCCACCAGCCACGAACGTGCGGGGCCGCCTTGAGTACCCACTCCGTTCGTATCCAGTCACCGTGCTTGCGGACGCGGTGGATCGTCTGGGATTTCCCGCCGACTTAGAGCGATTTCTCAACTTCTCCGGCTTCCATATTTCGTACTTCCTCTCCCGGCACATGCCGCTGGAGGCGGCGGCATTTGTGACGCAGAATTACTCTCACTACGCCCTCGACGACGTGCTCTCGGTGCAGGTCACCCACTACGAGTACTCGGCGGAGAGGCTGCCGCCCAATGAGGTGGATCCACTCCACCCAGTGAATCCGAAGCACGCGCTGCAGACGGAGGAGACGCTGCTGGCGGCGATCGAGGAGGCCCTCGCCCACCCGAAGGAGCAGATCCTCATTGTCAAGTATGACCAGTACGTTGTCATGGCGGACTCCACCGTGTGGAATGGCTCGATGGACGGCGGCAGTTACGCGATGGTGGTGGAGTACGACAAACAGAACAGGGTCGTGATGCTCATGGACTGCAACCCCTCTCTCTTCCATCGCATCTTTGCCTGCCCGCTGTCGCTGCTGCTCCGTGCGCTGTGCAGTCGAGACACGGAAAGCATGCGGGCGAATGGCACGCTCCTTCTTAGCGCACGACCACAGGATATCTTCCACGAGAACTCCAAAGGGTACGACATGGCGCACTCATTGGTTCACCACCCCTTCAAGCCCAACTTCTCGCCCACCTGCGCCTGCCTTGCGCTGGCCGCAACGGAAATGATGCAGCACATCGACGCCCCTATGCTGCTCGGAGGGGCTCCACTCGCTGTGGATGGAAAGGATGGCAACTGTGGGGCCAGACGGAAGTACAAGCGGTACAACAACATCTTCTCCGCGGAGGAATTCCTGTACGCGTTTCCGTCCTTTAGCGTACATGACATCCAGGAGACCGATCTACTGAGTGGTGGCTCCTCGCGCGTCGCGCTCGCCTTCAAGACGTTGAAACTGCCGCTGACGATGCAGATCGTGGCGTCAGGGGACGCTGAGGGGCTGTGCGACATCTCAGCCTTCCTGAAAGCCTGTGATGGCATCCCTGGAGTCCTCACAGTCTCCGGATTCGTGTACGACACGGATAAAATCCACGGCGTCCCCGGCACCTCCGCTGGCATCGTCAACTGCGTCGAGGCGGACGAGGATGGGGCGTCGGGCTCGGTGCAGATTATCGAGGGCGACCCATGCCGCTGGGGTGCTTATGTGGAGCGGCGTGCGGAGGAGGGGGTGGGGGCTGTGAAGATGATCTTCTGCATCTGTGAGAATGAAGAGAACGAGGCATAGGGCCAAAGACGAGGAGGTGGACTCTATTGTCCGAGAGGGATGGGATCAGAGGGGGGGGGGGCATTCAGTCGTTGTATGTGTGCGTGTGTGTGCGATGGCGTCCACGGAGTTACCCATTCTTACTTTATTTATTGTGTATATGTATCTATTAATGGGATAGCAAGCACTCATGCACGAGGCTGTTGCACTTTCCCCCCCTCTTCTACAATTTAACACTATCTTTTCCCTTTTTGCAGTTGGTGCTTTTTCACACAGTCCCACGTGCAATGTGTTTGATGGTGTGCTCGTGTGCGCATCTCTTTTTTTCTATTGTATTTGTGCGCATTTAGCTTTTCCGTTTTGTATTTACGAGGCTCTGAGAGTGCTCTGTTAGCTGGGTATGAAGCACGACGGATCCTCCTCACCCCCCAAAAGGGATAGACAAGGACCATTAATGTGCACCTCCACCCCCCCCCTCTCGATCTCTATCCTGAGCCACACGCACACACTCACCCCTCACTGACTGCAATTGGTGCAGGTGATAAGGTGCCGCAATGAGGGGGGGGGGGAGGAGGAGGAGCAACAGTAAAAAAAAGAAAAATCATGAAGAATATGGGGATAACAACAACAACGCGAAAAAACAACAATCACCACCGTCGCCGCCGAGCAATCTATATAATGTATCTGAAGGACGCAACGCATCCCAGCCCCCCAAAAGAAGAGAAAAAAAAGAGCTGGTAGGGTTTGTGTCTGAGTAATCGCTGGATGAGTCAACAGTCGAAACAGTATGTTCTACTCCCTGGAAGCTACCTTGTTTATATTGCACTGCTTAGAGGCGATGTATATATATGTATGTACATATGTATATATATATATATATATATATATATATATATATATATACATATGTCTGTGTGTAGATGTGCATGTGAATGGTTTATTTTATTTATAGTCCACCTTTTTTCCCCTTTTTTCACTTCTTGGATGATGACGATTGTGTATGGTGATTGTTGTATTGTTTTGATGGGGTTTCTTCATGTGTGTGTGTGTGTTCTTTTCAATCGAATGCGGCCACTTTGGACGGGCCATTAGTGAGGGACCTTCTCTGTATAATCGAACTTCTCATAATGGGGAGGTCTGCTGCGTGTGTGTGCGCGCGCTTCAAATGATGTGTTTTGATCGATATACTTATATTTCACGTTCCACCTCCCTCAGCTTTCCGATTTACCTTTCAGCCGCTATCCGGTGCATTTTTTTGAAAATTTGTCTGCATCGTGGGGAAGTTATTTATGTACAGCAGGGTGATACCGCACGAGATATACGCGTATGGTGATGGTACGGTGGCTACTGTTCTCTTGATGTGGGTGCAATGTATACGCTTCTGATGTGTGTGTGTGCGTGCGTGCATTGTTGCCTTAGGTATGAGCCACATCAGACTATGCACATATGCAAACACAATGTGCTCTTATGAGCAAAAAGTTTTTTCTCCTCTGTGAGAAAAACTCGCTATATATATATATGTATATATATATATATACATAGCTGTTTGAATGTTTGTGATGACAGGAACTGGAATGGGAGGAAACATAGTAACAGAGAGCAAAACAATTGGTTCTTTCATACACCCAAATGCGCACGTGCAAGCAAAAGGCATGTATATGTATAATGGTTCCTCAGCACTTATCTAAAACTACCTGAACACCCCACCTTCCCCTCCACCCCAAACACCCTCCTTATCAACATGGATGGGAGGGGGGATGAGATCAATGAGAAGTCGTTATGTGTCATGACGATTTCCACTACAAATATATACTGCGTTGTCTCATGTGAATGTGAGAATGATGTGTACTCACAGCGCAGTGTGGAGGTACATATCAAACACCTATTTTTTCTCCCTAATGGTATTTATTGGCACGCCTGTTTTGTCCTCTTTGACGCACACACACACGTTCCACATCGCCAGCAGCTGCGGCATCATTGGGCAGAGGGAGCATATCGTGGAGAACTAAACATACATACATATATATACAATTTTGAGTCAGTATAGTGCCATAGTGTCTCTCTCTCTCACACACACAAACAAGCTCATTCTCACATACATTAGCTACAAAAAGAGGAATCGTTTCGCATATAACTACCATTGGTCTTTTCAGTTGTTAGTCCCTCTGTTTCAATATATATATTGCATTATTTTTTCTCCTTTCCGGTATTCAATTATTCCCTCTTCACACCCTCTGTACTTAACGGGGAGTGTCTGAGGAGGGCGAGCAGCGGTACACCCACACACACACAAGGTGAAAATGGCCCAATACTTAATCGAGCACAGTTTCCTCTTCACCAATGAGGAGCGGGAGGCCATCTATCGTAGCAGCAGTAGCGTCGACACCATGCCGGTGAGCTTTGTCACCAACGTTTTCTACCCGCTCTGGTACTTCATCAGCTCGAAGTTGCTGGCACCTGAGGTGGCCCCCAATGCCATCACGCTGGTCAGCGTTCTCTGCAGCTTGCAAGCGTATCAGCTCATTAGTACATACTACCACCACGGAACACAGGCAGTGCTGCAGGATCACGTGCTCGACTCTCTGAGTGCTTATGGCATAAAGGGAGCCGCCTCCTCCACCGTGAGCGCGAACAACACCCCGGTTGCGTACGATGTCAGTATGTTTCGTGCAGATACAACGGCACAGGTGGCGTCCGTGCTGGCGGTGGTGCTCATGGTGATCTCGATCACGTGCAGTTCTGTGGATGGGGTGCATGCCAGGCGATGCCGGAGCTCCACGAGCCTCGGCGATATATTCTCTCGTGTTTGCACATCAATATCACGCGTCTTCACAGCGCTGACGATGCTGGAGGTGATGGAGATAAATGAAATGACGGCAAAGTGGTATTTTCTCATGACTCTGCAGCTCATCGAGTTCAACACGGTGCTTGGTCGCATCAACGCGAACAATCTGAAGAAGGACAAGGTGAAGAACTGGGCGTACGTGGCCACCTACTGCTTCAGGGACTCCGAGCTGTCCTTCCTTATCGTAGTGCTGATCATCGCGCGTTGGTTTTTCCAGGCAGCGGCGTATTACATCCGTGCGATCAACCCGACTGAGGCCCGCGCCGCGTATGCGGCCCTGATCGTCATCACCTTCGCTAACATTGCCTTGCTCAAGATGAAGAAGCGACGCAAGAGCAGCATCGCACTGTGCCTCCTTTCCCGCGTCATTCCGATCATCCAGTTCTTACCCCTTGGAGACTATAACCTCCTCAGTGTGATTG
Organism: Ecitophya simulans; assembly: GCA_027574965.2. Classification (NCBI taxonomy): domain Eukaryota; kingdom Metazoa; phylum Arthropoda; class Insecta; order Coleoptera; family Staphylinidae; genus Ecitophya; species Ecitophya simulans. Next base: position 10,523 of record JAODGE020024640.1, read on the forward strand.
GCGATGCGATGGTGGTGGGCCTCCTCTCTATCGAGGTTTATGTGAGCCATCTGGCCAACCGTAGAATACACGCAGCGGTGGTGTTTGTCTGTGTTGGCTCCCTCTTCAACGATGTCGTGGCGGTGGTGGCGACGGTGATGTACATCATCGGCATTCTAGTAGACCTCTCTTACTCGATGAATGTCCCACTGTTCGTGCCGGTGCGCAACGTTTTTATTGATGGTGTGTTTGATCTCTGCCACGCCGGTCACAAGCTCCTGATGGCCAATGCGCTAAAGTTTGGCAATCGCCTGATCGTCGGTGTCTGCGGCGACGAGGAGTGTGAAGCATACAAGCGCCGCCCTATCATGACCACGGAGGAGCGCGTGAATGAGGTGCGACTGTGCAAATACGTATCAGAGGTGATCCCGAATAGCCCCGTGACTGGGATCACGGCTGAGATGATCAAATACAACAACATCCACGTCGTTGTCTGCGGTGAAGAGTATAATGTCCCGACTGACACGTATTATGCGGTGCCGCGCAAAATGGGTATTCTCATGACCACCCCCCGCACGGAGGGCATTTCTACTAGCGTTCTCATTCAACGCATTCGCAAGGCGTGTGACGCAGACGTTGTAGCAAAGGACAAGGCAGTAGGTAAGTCTACAGTGAAGGATGGCCAGTGAGCGGGGGAAGGAGGGGGCCCTCCTCCACTTCCCCCCAATCCTGTGAATGCACAGACCCCGTGAAGGTGTGCTTCTCTCTCCTCTTTTATTTTTTCGCTATGTTTCTGTGTGTTTCTTCCGTATGAGCTTTCATGTTTTCTTTTTTTTGCGTGAGCTGCATAGCCCCCCCCCTCCTCCTCCATTCCTCCCTCCTCCATTTCGAGTGGCCACACGCACAAGTGGTACTTATTGCTTCTGAAGCTGTAGCTGTATATCGCGTGTGGAAAATCCTCCACTCTCTCGCGACGATAAGGGTTAAAAAAAATGGAATAGAATTATCAGAGCAAGAGCACTGAGCAGCACATAAAAAGGTTACCATCATATAGCCTAGCAGGAGACACGCTACATGATCAAACGAAGCGGGAATAGAAATTGAGAGTGAGTGTGGAGAAGGAGACGACGGTAGCTATATTAGTAATAATTTAGGAGTTCGCGTCCCTCATTGTTTTGCTGTGCGTCACATTCAGAAGCCACCTGGGGATGGGTACCTTCGGTGTACGTGACTGTCACCTCTCACCAGCGTTATGTGCTTGCTTTATACTATATTTGATTGTTGTTAAACGTTTTACTCTCATTTTTTCCCCCTTTTGTTTGTGTATTCGCTTTGCGCCTGTTACTCACTCTTACCTCACTCCACATCTGCAACGTTACGTGTGGGGGCATCATGGGAGAGAGGAGTGGGAGGTGAGGAGGGGGAGGCCTGGCGTGCATGGGGGGAGGAGGAGGGATCCAGAGGAAATTGAAAGGAGAATTGATACAGACAATCCGCTGTCATGTTACTTCTCACAGACAGAAACGCTTGCCACACCTATGTGGGCTCACATCAGCGGGGGAAAAGCAAAAACAATAACAAGTACTAAGAGAGGCGAACAAGCGAGTACGCAAAATAATACTAATAATAAAATACGACTTGTTTGATCTCAGATGACAAGAGAGAGAGAGAAAAAAACGACAACAAAAGCAATCATAGCAGGCCTAGGATTTTTGTTCTTGTAAACCTTCCCTCCCCCCAAATATTTCTGTTCTTGGTACTCCATCGATGGATTGAAATACCGAGAGAGAGTGCGTGTGTGTATGATGTGTGTGTGTGCTTGGGGTACATTTTGTAACCTCACTACCGCTCTGCAAACAGTTCTGGCAGAAGAAACTACTGTTGATACGATGATCTCTATTTTTTTTCTGTAAAGATTTTATTCGCTGTTCTTTTTTCGTTCCTCCATTTCTTTCTGCTTTCTGTGCTGCGCAGGGGTTTCACTACCAAAACGTTGGGCACCACTCACTCGGTATTATGGGATGGACTCAGGCGATCCAGCTGCATCTTTGCCCGAACGCCAGTGTCTCCAAAGGAAAAAGGGGAAAAGTAGCACATTTTTTTTCTCCCTTACAAGAAGCCATCAAGAAGAAGGATGAGTCAGAAGGCGAATTTGTACTCTCTTTTTTTTCCTTTTCCAATAGCGACCCACACACACAGTTTTTTTCTCCCCTCCTTCACAGGCTCCCCTGGATGGCGGCTACACACAGAGATCATCATTGGCTCTATGGACATACAGTCACACAAGGTCAGGTGCAAGCATACGTGCATTGGCTCACAGAATAACACATGAACGAGCTTCACTGGAGTTTGTCACAAACACACATCTAGCGTGCTGACAGAACAGGCGAGTACGCAAACTATCGCATTAGATGGCAACCACCAAGTAGCACAGAGAGACTAAAAATGGAGGATCCTGGGGGAAAAAAAGAGGCCAGACGCCTCGCTCTCCTTGAGAGACATATCAAATAAAAAAGGCAGTCGTGATTGTATATATTTGTGTTGGGGTACCACTTGTACGCGCACCTTCTCGCACGCCCTCCTCTCTATGTCCTACTGCCATCTGCTTTCCTCTTTGTGTACCACCAACCGTCAAGGCATTGGAGATTATGGTTGTACTACCTTCCTCCTTTCCGTGAGCTCTCCCCCATCGCCTCTCTCCACTCTTACCTTTCTATATATATTTTTTTTCACACAAAAAAAGACACGTACGCGGATGCCGGAGCTGAAGCAACACTTTTTTATTCGGCTGTAAGTACATATATATATATGTGTGTGCCCGAATCTGGTGGATGCATCTCTTACATCAGATTTTGTCTTATTTGTCCTTTTTGCCCCCTCCCCTTCCCATTCTACCCCTTTGCTCCTATTTCAAACTCATACACTCTTTTTTTGTTTTTCTTCCCTTTCCTTCCTGTTTCTCATCCAAAACAGTTTTTTTTACAGTTTACCGATTTATGCCGACCGTGCTGCTGATTGCCTCATGTCGCATTACATAGTGGCAGTGGTAGCACAGCGGATGTTCTTGTTAACCGCTTGCGTACTCTCTTGTTGAGTGTGAGAAGCGCATCTGTGAGCCTTTCTTTTTGTGTGTTTTTTTTTCCTCTCCATTAGTGAAATGGGCATTACAATGTCCACTTCACTGCTCCTTTTATCCGAGTTTATAACTTTTCTTTATCTCCGTTGCCCTCAAAGAAAGCAACAGCAACAACAAAACAGTTAATGGAAGTAACAGTGTACGGCTAACTACCAGCACATATCACTTAATCAACTAACAACACACGGGAGCACAACCGAAACCCACTCAAAAAAGGGATTGCAAGTGCACAGGAGTCTCAGTGACCCCTCTTGTCGCTGTTGTCGTTTCTTAAAAAAAAGAAAACTGTTTACTTTTTTATTTACTTAATGTCTGAACTTCATAAATGTACCGCTTTATCGATGTGCTGATTTGGAGAGAGAGAGCCTCCCACCTCCTCCCGAGTACAAGCTCACGTGGTCCCACACATTCAGAGGCCGTTTAAGACTACTACGAAGGATCTTTCTGTTTTACCTGCCTTACTCTCCTGCTTCTTTGTCTCTCTTTTATGTTCTTTTTTTTTCTCTTTTGACTTACTGCCTAAGAAAGCCATCAATAATAATAATAGAAAAATACTAACACAATAGGGCCTCCAAGGAAGGGCAGAGAGAACGCAGGAGAACACAAACAAAAGACAATCACGCGAGCTTTAAGTACCGGAGCGTTGGCAGGATAGGATCATCGGTTTTGATAGAGGGGGGGGGGGGAGAGTACCACAAGTGTACACAGGTGACAGCAGTACCGCTTTCTTCTGTGCATAGATTCTTACAGAGTTTCAGTTGCCCTCTTGTTATTACTCCTTTTTAAAAATTACTGTCGTAGCTTTCGTTATTACTATCCGATTTTTTTTTCGTTTGCTAGCGTGGAGGGTTCTGCAAAAGACGTATCTTTTTTTTACAATTCAATCATATCCAGGTTTCAGATAGTTGTCTTTGAATACTTGCTTGTTGAATGGTGTGCTTCATTAGCATCAAAACAAAAAGGAGAAGTAACTAAGCTTAGACTTTTTTTTCTCATCTTGTTTCTCTTTTTTCTCTGTTTTTTTTTGAATCACTTTTTTTGCCTTTCCTCAGTTCATTGCTCTTGGTGTCGTAACACCCTCCACTACTTGAATTGTTGTGTTCTCGTGTGTGTGTGTGTTTGTTTGAGTGCACGCCTAACTCATCTTTTCCTTCTGTTATATTCACCCTTTCCCTCACCTGTGTTTTGCAAAACGATCACCCTCCCCCCCTCCGGCTATAGTGCTGTGCACGTTTCTCTCTTCCTATATATTTATCTGACAAGCAAAGAGGAGAGAGAGATAGAGAGCACATTTTGCTCTTTTTTTTGTGTTCTGTGTTCAGTTTCTACACTTCAGCAAAGTGGACTGCTTCCGTGCTTTGTCGTCACACTCTGCACGTTAACTCAATCACACACATACAGACACACACACACACACACATATACAGATACAGCTGTCTATTGGGTGCGAGTCTTAAGTACTCTGAACAAATATTTTTCTCTACCCTCAACACCAAAATAGTGGGTGGGAGATTACTTATCTTTGTGCCTGTAAACAGCAAACAACAAAAACGAGAAAAGCGATTTTCCTTTTTTTTCTTTACTTTGGCTAATAAAGTCAATACGTCAAACACTTGAGAAAACAACAACAACACGAGGAGATTGGAGAGGCATCTCTTTCGTAATACAAACTCTCCTTCCTCCAAGAGGCAGCCACTTTTTTTCAGTTTTCCCATTTTTGTTGTTTCTCATTTTGTTTCCTCTCGTCATTTAAATCTCTTTTTTTTTTTGCTAATTGATCTCGGTGAAGGGCTCATTCACTTCACGAACATACACACACACAGGGGTTAATATTTTTCGCTTGTGGGTGTGGGTGAGTACAGTATTCCAGAGAGAACTCATATTAGCAGGAAGTCCAGAATAATAATAAAACAAAGAAAGGGGTGTGTGTGAGTGGTTATACTCCACACAACAAAAACAAAAAAAGATAAGTGTAAAAAAAACAGGCGAGAGAGTGAGAGGCCCTTAAGAAAATAGATACTTAAAAAAAAAGTGGCCACTTTTGCCCATCTTACGTGATAGTATCTCCCTCTCCATAGCGCCCTTTTTGTGATTCATATACATCTGATATAGTACTCACAAAGAAAGCTGCCATTGTAGACGTCCGCGCAATTTTTTTAATAAAAAAATCTACGTCGCTGGTTTTTATTCTATTTTTTTTTCTCTCACCCTTTCACACACGCAAACTCACATTGCTGCGATCGTTATAATTGTTCATTTCTTGTCATTGGGGCTCGTTAACACATACAGTATTTTCATATATATATATATCAGAAACTCTGCAGTTCACCTGTTCACTTCGTTTTGACAATTTACCTGAGTACCTGCCACAGGAACCATCATAATTATAATTATAATAGTCATCGTCATCATCGCCGATCACACTGATGACATCTGTCCCGACGCCTTCTGCGCACTTTGGGTCTGGCGGGAGCCCTTCCAACGCCGTTGCAGGGACCCTCGTGACGTTTGCTGGCACTTCGACACAAGTACAGGCATCCCACTCCCCACTCGCGAGTACTGCAGCAACCGCTGGGCTGGCACATGGCAGCCCCTCATCGCATTTATTATATCAATCACACTTTGGTGGCGGTGTCGCTTCCACCACCAAGCCACCGTCGAACTCGTCGTTCACATCGGAGTGTGGCTTCACTCCTCTCACCTCCAGTTTCCCGCTTAACCCCACGGTGGTGTCCAGCACTGCAACCGTGCCGAAGTTTTCCCAACAGCAACAGCAGAAGCGGACCGCCGGCTCGCCGAGCGTGCATGCAGATTGCGGGAGTGCGGAGGGGCAGCAGCTGTGTACGGGCCGCGCCTCCAGCAACAGCACACTGAGTAAATACTCTCCCGCAGTGACGAACACCAGCAGTCAGTTGGGCAGTCCCACACTCCCAATGATCGTGCCCTCCCCGGACGTGAACAGCACCAACAATGGCAGTCTGAACAACGTCGGCGTGGCCGGTGCGGTTGTTTTGTATTCCCCACTGCGCAGCACACACGCCTGTGCGGCGCCGTCACACATGCACACCGACCCGAACACGACCATCCCGACTGGCGGAGCGGCTGCCGCACCGCCGGGGTACAGAACACCTATGTCGTTCGCACAGTACTTTGCCACCTCACCGCTCACGAGGGAGGGCGGTGCAGCGAACACCACCACCACCGTGTCCGCTCTCCCAAGAGGAACCACACCACCACCGCCGCCGCCGCCGCCCGCATCCTCAGTTGGGGCGGCCGCGGTGGACGTCTTCTCTCATCCATATATCATCACGGAGCCCCCCGCCGCACACTCTGCGGCGACATCTGCGAGTGTCAGCGCTGTGGCGGACCCGATGACTTCCTCAGCCCCACTTAATAGCACAGGCAGCAGCTATGGCGGTGGCAGTGGTGGCGGCGTGGTGAAGGCGCTCTCCGCGCGCGAGCCCTCCATCGCCTCTGCGAGTTACAACAGCAGCCGCCAGGGCAGCACCTTTGACGAGCGCACGATCAGCGTGTACGATCCTGACTTCAACAACCTCATTGCGATCCCGGCGAGCCAAGTTTATCACCGTCCCCCGGCCTCACTTGGGGTTTCTCGTCTGGTACTGTGCCGCAACTTTGCTCTGGAAAACCCTGACGCCTGCAGCAAAGGTGCCCTCTGCAAGTTCGTCCACGCCGATGCCACTGGGGCTGCTCGCAGCAGCATCCACGTGAACTACGCGTGGCGCTCCCTGGAGCTGTGCACGTACCCGCGGCTCCCCGCTGGCGAGGTGCTCGTCGTGCTCGCCCCGAATGAGCGACAGCCCAGTGAGGCGTTGGCCTCAGAGCGCCTCCTAGTGACACGAGGCAGTCTCGGCTGGCGCAATCACGCGACGCCGTTGTCGCACTGCGCTCACTACTATTTCAACCGTATGTGCAATCGCGGCGAGCGCTGCAACTTTGTGCACGCCGTTCACGTGGACCCTAACGTGCAGGGGTCGTTTAAGCGAGCCCCCGCAC
>JAODGE020024645.1:0-12574 GCA_027574965.2 Ecitophya simulans
ACCCAACCGGGGAAAACCCAACCAGGGGCCACCCAATTTTGGCTATCCGGGGGGGGCGGGGCGCCCCACCTTACCAACCTGCCGACCAGGGGGGGGGGGGGGGTGGGGGGGGGGGGGGGGGGGGGGGCAACACATTGAAGTGTAGAGATGACAAAAAGGTGTGCTTTCCCACCTTTGCTCCTTTATCATTCCCCTTGAGTGTGATGAAACCCATTTTTGTTGATATATATATATATCCGCTTGTCTTGTCATTATCCACCACCACCACAGCAACCATATATAAAAAAAGCAGAACTTATTGCCAAGGGGGAAATGAGTAGGTTGTAACCATCGCTAGATGTCAGCCAGTGCTCACAAGCCTGCATTGGCGGCGCTTCGCAATATGCAGTGCCTCTCTCACACTTTTCTCTTGAGTCTCTTCTTCCCCACTCTTCTCCACACTCATACACACACACACCAGCAAGCATGCAAACACCACCACGACAAAGGTGATGGAGAGAAATTCCTAGCAGCTAATAATATAGTTTGAGAAAGCACCGCATTCATCTATACACCTCTCTCGTGTTGTTTTCCTCATTCGAATTCACTGTCGGTGAAAAAAGGCGATTGACACACTAAGATACATCGCATACGTTCCCGCCCCTCCCCCCAAATCTTGTCGATGTCCACTGCAGAACTTCTCTCGCTTGCTCTGCCCGCCTCTCCCCCTCTTCGAGGTCATCCACGATGATCACCTCATATTCTGAGGTAACCCAACCACACAAGGGTGCGCGCACACACACGCACACACACACGGACAGACAAACCATCATAAAAATGAGGCAAAAATGACGCAGCGACAATGACAGCTTCCCACTGCTCCTTAACATTTCTTAATGCCGTTGAACCAGAGGAGGCGGTGGAGTCCTGGTGGCGGACACATGTCCGGGGGCCCCACGTCACAGCCAAAAAACAGCGCCACCTCCAGTCGTGAGCACCGTGCGATGTACGACAAGTCACTCACGCGTGTGTTGCTGCAGTTCAGTGTTCTCAGACGGTATAGAGAGGATACAGGCCCGATATCTGCGAGGTCTGCACACCCAGATAGATCGAGTTCGAGGAGTGAGTGGCAATCACCAAGGCTGCTGCGCGGGGGTGACCGCGCTTCAAAAAAGATCGATCGCAGACGCGCAAGCCACCCACTGCCACCGCCATCACCCAACACGGTGGAGGCCGAGGATGCGGAGTCCCGCTCGCAGTGACCAAAGAGGGGCTGGGAATACGCAGCCCCCCACGTGTGACGGTGCAGCCACCTCGTGAGGACGCCAGCTGCAGCGGTGCCCTCGCCATCACCGCCAGCGGACTCCATCCCGCACCGGCGGTGGGGGCGGCGGGCACCCAGCGTACACACGCCACTCTGCGTCACAGAGAGCGAGCGGAGCCGCTTGAGCCGACCAAGAGGACTGATATCGAGCAGCTTGTCGGAGCGGGAGAGAGTTAGTTTCTCCAACGCAGGGAAGTGATCCTGCGATATCCAGAGAAGGTCAGCAATGGCGCTGCCGGTGATTTGGACGACGCGGAGGTGCGGCAGCGTGCCGAGAATTTGCAGATCCCAGAACGACCGCATGTTGAATGCACACATCTCCTCCAAGCACTGACAGCTCGCGATCCAGGGCATGGAGGTGATGGGGAGGTCAGAGATGGAGAGGCGCCGCAGCTTCCGCAGCGCCCCAAGGGACTCCACGTCCCGCACCAGCGGGCAGTCCGTCAAGTTCACTTCTGTCAGCTCTGTGAAAACAGAGAGCCACTTGACCTCAGAGAGCGCAGCCACCCCAGTGAGATCTAACACCTGCAGACTCTGCCGCGCCTCAACCACCGGAGGACAGCCACTTGCCAATGGCATCGGTGCAGGAGGCGGCGCTGGGTATGGTACAACTGCCGATTCTGCAAGCAGCACTGATGCGGCCCGCAGTGAGTGGTGTGTCAACTCACCGCACCAGCGCAGGCTCAGGAGACGCAGCGATGGGAGTTGCGCTATCCAGCTGATGCCACCGCCAACCGCAGGGACACAGGAGAAGGAGAGCGTGTGCAGCTCCTTGAGGTTCCCGCCACCGAGGGTAGTGTTCAGGTGACTGAGGCGACTGCAGTTCTCCAAGTACAATTGCTGCAGTCCGCTGCAGCGACATGTGTCCGCGCTACCAAGCCACCTCATGTCCACCACGCCTGTGCCGCCCGCCTTCAGAACCCGCATCGACCCGAGCACCCGCAGCGGGCTAAGATCGGACAAGCTCGGACACATGGACACATCCACTTCCTCCAGCTGCAGACAGGTCTCTATCCACTCCAGCCCGCCCCCATCACTGCGGCTAAGGGCCCCAATGCACTGCCGTACACTCAGCACCCGCAGCCGCGACAGCGCCCCCAGTGGGGATAAGTCCCGCAGGGCTGTGCATCTGGCGAGGGACACCTCCTCTAGACTCTCGCACTGTGCGATGAGCGAGACCGCTTGCAGTACGGGGAGGTCAGTGGCGCACAGGACACGGAGGTGGCGCAGCCACGCCACCGGCGACAGATCCCGCAGCTCCACGCTCCCGCAGAGGCGGAGGGTCTCCAGATCCTGGAAGCCGCACTGGCGGTGTCGATCGTCCTTGGCGAGCCACGACACCGTTCCAACCCCCGCAGCATCGCACAGATCGAGCACTCGCAGGGTTGGCAGACCACTCAGCAGCTCCAGATCCCTCTCCCGCAGGGCAGTGCACCCGTGCATGGTCAGCTCCGTTAGTTGCATGTCTAAAATGCGGGTGTCAAATGGACATAACAGAGCCCCTGCCTGCTTCGTGGTTCTCAGTGCCACGGTTTCCACTCGCGCGAGGGCCGCGGCCAGGCCCGCTAACGCGGCCTCTGCCTCCCCGCTCTGGCCTGCATCACCGTGGGCGTCGTCGGGCTGTTTGTGCCACGGCCCACGCAGGACGACATGTGTGGGGAGCGCGCATAGTCTCCGACTTGCCGTCACCCACCACGCCACGCTGCTCACGCGCTCCGTCACCTCCATCCGCGCGGCTGTAAGAGTGACCGGGCACCGCTTCATCATGTTAATCGTGATCACCCGCGCCGGGCCCCTCGTCGCCCCATCCACGGCGGCGGCGTCTGCCTGCGTGCAGCGCACCTCCAGTCCCCCGATGGCGTACCCAGGAGCACCGCCGCCGCCGCCCAGCTCCACCGCCAGTCGAGCTCTCGGGCCCGATGCGCTCAGTGCGAGCGGGGGAGGCCAGTCGTCAGCTAGGTAGCTGATGATACTTGCAAGGGCGATGAAGGACGGCATCGCGCGTGTCCACACGCCCCCCTTCACGTCCACCACAAGTCTGTTGTACACCGGGTCGAAAAATGAGAGGGGAGGGGAGAAGATACAAAGATATATATATATATATATATTACTGTGACAGGCTGAAGAGATAAGAGATGTCCGTGCATGTTATGTGTCCGTCCGTGATAGGGTGTGAGAAAGGAAACACACAATCAAACGCACATTACACAAACAGAGTGGGGGGGGAGGGAGATAAATAGGTGTGAACCCAAGCCCACGGAAACAGACAGGGCGCACTGATCACTCCCCCCCACTCCCCAGAGAAAAATAATAAAAAAAGTAGTAATGGAGAGTACACATGTGCCCACTCACTCACACACACACACATTCATACCGACTCCAGAATTGTATGTACAATGCAAAGAGTCCGACAGTAAAAAAAAAGCAGAAAGAGAGGCTCCACACACCCCAAAAGAAGAAGCGTTCATAATTATATAACAAAGAGTCCAATAGGAAATAGCAAAGCAGATCACTCCCCCCCTCTGCCCTCACCACCAGCCAGCCTTTGTCTGCCTCCACGCATACACAAACACAATAATGAATGCCGTTATCCAATGTAGACTTTCCTGATGGTGCTGGCAGTGCGACAGTGAGGGCACCGCAGGACGAGCTCCTGGCCCACGCTTGCCTGTCCGACAGCCATTTGCTCTACACAGGACTCACAGCAGAGCATGTGGTTGCAAGCGTTGAAGAGCATGTTGGCTGCTCGTGCGTAACAGAGCTTGCAGAGGTGCGCTTCAGTGTCCACCGTCCTAGCGTCGGGGGAGCCCGTATCAGCAGAGGAGTCGGAATGTCGTCCGACCACACGATAGTTGGAGCACTCGGTGCCCGCCAGTTCCTCTTCACCCGTTAAAAACATAACGGCTGCCAGCACGGCGGCACCGAGTGCTCCAACTAGCGCTCCTGAAAAAAAAGTGGAGTATTTCCCATCTTTCCGATTCGAGCTCATCGTGTGTGTGTGTGTGTAGCCACCAAAGTCTGGGGAGAAAACTCCCTATTGAGAGAGAGACGAGGACTGAATATAGCCTTGTTTTGTTGTAGCCCACATCCAATTTCGACTTGTATCCACTGGACTGCACTATATGTAGTTCGAAGACAGTTTCCTTCGGCAATATCTCTTTTTTATTATTGAACATTGCAAATATATAAATATAGTCGAGGGACAATAAGAATGATCATAGTAATAGAAAGGGGGTATTAGGAAAGAGGATCATTGCGGCAACCTGAACACACACACACACTTAAACACACCTGTTGTGTCAGTACCCCCCAAAAGATATACACGTATGTACGTGAGTGTGTGCGTTCTGAAGAGATTTAATGAAGTACAACGAAGTGAGCAGTGGGGGATGCGGCCTTTCTTTGAGGAAAAAAGATAAATAGATATAAAGAAGCGCCATTCGACGCTACAACATCCACAAGAGTCCTGTGCTGAACGCATGGATACATTAGCCACAAACGAAAATGAGAGAAAACAAAGGCCCCTATATGTATAGGGATGTCTGCAGTGTAGCAGTGTGATCGCATATGAACTCATACAACCAAATGCACACACACACACACACGTGTATCTGCGCTCAGGTGGTTCCGGCTAGATGTGGTTACTAGAGAGTGAAGATCGCGTTGATGGGGGGGGGGAGGGAGGCACTGTACCGCTGTTGTAGGATAGTGACTCGAAGCGAAAATACAAAAGAGCAAAGTAAAAGGGCAAATAGGATGTTTCCCCCCTTCTTCGTTCTATCTCCACTACAGAAGCACAACACCATACAACATGCACAAACTTTCCTCGTAAGGAGAGCACAATGACCATAATGATACCCCTGCGCATACGCCGGAGGTAACTTACATCGTCATCACATACACAGACACAATGTGTATGTGTGATGTATATATGCGTGCGGAGGAGAGGAATAGATCACTGTGGAGGATGTGCAAAAAGTGGAGAGAGGGTGGGAGGGGGGAGGGGGGAGGGGAGGGAAGCGCAGTAAGGGAGAAGTTAACCCCTTTTTATCGTAATGTAACGTTCAATAGGAGCAAAATACACACACACACATACAAAAAAAACGCAATGGGAGAGGGAGAGAGAGCATGCGGATTCCCAAGCTCGAAAGGAATCGAGGCCATAATGCGTGGTGATCTGCTGTGATGGATGGATAACAATAAAAGTCAACCTACATTTTAAATTTAAATAAAGCAATGTAAACATGAAATACCGATGCGCAGAACAGCATCCCGGTTTCCTTCACACGTTACGTGAACAGGCGGGACTGAGGTAAGAAGAGGTCAATATATCGTCATAGCGATTTCATCTATTTGTCTTCTTTTTCACCCCTTCTTGAGGGGGTGGGGAGTCGTACGTTTTTTCGAGCTGCTAGGACTCCCCCCCTCACCCACACGCTCTCTCACTCATCTCTTTCTTTTACATTGTCCACCGTCCTCCGGCGCAGCCAGCCAGCCAGTCCCCCCCGTCTTCCTTCCCAATGAGAACACCCCACGAACTCATCGACCATCATCATCATGATGCTTCTTTTACTTGTGATGGTCAACGGTATTGGGGAAGGTGCGGCCTGCCAGACACAGGGGCACGAGGGAGACGAGGCGCACGGGCTCAGAGAGCCCCTTCAGGTTGACCAGACCCACATCACGGACTGAGATGAAGCGGTCCAGCCCGAGGGGCTCCAGCACCACGGAGGGGGAGGGGATGTCCAGTGAGCGGAATATGCCATGACAGGTATCATTCTTAAAGCTGGGGATCGTGCGGAGGTTCTCGAAGGTTTCCCGGGACATCAGTATCTGGCCCCCCGCGGCGGTCGCCTCGATGCGCGCGCAGCGGTTGATGCTGGTGCCGTAGTAGTCGTAACATTTGTGGATCGTGTCGTACACCGCGCTGGCGTCCGTGCAGTGCTCGATGCCGATGCGCACTCGTAGTGTCTCCGAACTCCAGCACGCCGGGTCGCCGCCACCGACGGGAGTGGGCACCATACGAAATCCAGGCACGATTGGGGACTGCCGCATTAGCTCGAGCTGAATCTGCAGAGCCAGCTTCACCCCCACCAGGACGTCAGGGCACGTGATGATGAAGGAGTCGCCGACCGTCTTCACTTCGTATGCACTGAAGTCCGCGATGAGGGCCCGGACCATGCCGTGATGGGTCTGCACTGCGTAACTCATGACGTCAGGGTTGAGCTGCCACAAGTCCGTACTGGATTCAATGTCGGTGAAGAGCACACAAAACGTGGTATTGTCTGTGGGGGCTCGTCGGTTGACGGCGCTGTCCTTCCCATTAACCAGGCCATCTGAGAGACCACTGACCATGTGGTGGAAGTACTCACGGAGTCGTCCTTCCATGGCGTTGGTCCACTCTTCCTTCAAAAAGTGCTTGCACGCATACAGAAATGGGTCGGTGAAGGATCGGAGGTGCGCTGATGTAACCATGTACGCGTCATGGCGCGCGCCGAGCTCAGTGATGTACTCGTCAATGTCGCACGTGCTGTCTCCTAGGTTCTTTGCAATGTACGCGATGGACTCAAACACCCTCCGACTGGCGCGGAGATCCTGAAGTGCTGCGAATACGCTCAGAGAGGGATCTTCCTCGGTGGCCTTCGCGTACATGATGGGGATGAATTGTTCACGCCCAACGCACTTGTTCTGACGCTCAGTGATAAGATCCATGTCTCGTTGAAGGGCCGCCACCCTCTCCGCGCGGTACGCCTCGCCGAGACGATTCCCCTCCACGGAGTGGTTACCCTCCGAGAGAGCGGCCGCGACGGTTGTCCAGAACCGCTCCCACACGCCCGCGCTGTCGCTGAGGGCACTGGGGCTGAGGACTTGTGCCAGCGCAGACATGAACGCGTCCTGCAGGGAGGTGAAGGCCTCTGGGACACCGTGACGTCGATGCAGGGCACCTATTTGTGCGAGCTGCATGCTGGACGTGGACGCTGAGTAATGCACAGCCACGCTAATCATGCGGAGGAGTGCGTCTGCTTGCTGCTCGGCGGACATGTCAGGAAACAGCATGGCATACGAAGGGGTCACGCGGATGAGCTCCGAGTAGACGACGCGACCGAGTTCCTGGATCTTCCCATCCGCCTCCAGCGCCGCCCACGCGCTGGTGATCGAGGGCGAACCTCGTTTAAACACCTCCTTCAGGTTTTCCAGCTCACGGCTGAGCGTGACCAGGCTCTCCACCTCCTCACGGTTGAGAGTGCTGCCAACGCTGTGGCCGCTTCTGTTGATGCCGAGCTGTCGGTCATGCAGCATCTCGGCTGCTCTAAAGAGGACTTGATTGAGGCTTGGGGCGTCGGGGCCCTGCGGGGCTGCCATCGCATCTGCCTTCAGCGGCGCAGCGCGGTTCAGCTCCGTGGCGCAGGTTCGCTCTGCGAGAGGCTCCGATCTGAGGGCATGAGGGGAAAACTTCGTGCCCGGTGGCTGAGACGTGGGCTGCCCTGTTCGCGACTTCCACTCAGGCGAGTGGCCAGTGCTTGGGGGGAGAGAAGCCACTGCTCCCATGAGACACTTGCTGGTGGAGAGGGAATGTAAAGGAGTGTGTAGGGGTCTGGCACACACACACATATATATTTATGTATGTGTGTCTATGAATGCTGAGGATATAGAGGCGTGTGGTGAGAGAAGCGAGAGAGAGAGCTGAGTGCGCCAACAAAAAAAACGAAAAAGCATCAGTCCGTACACACTAACTTGTCATCATGCAAAGATATCTATTATGATCCCATTGCTATGCACGAGCGCGTATATACCGAGTGAAGACCGCAATGGACTTTCCTTCCCCCCGACCCAAAGCACAGCAAATTAATGATGGCGAGCAAACAAAGACATATAATGCTGACATGCACACACACACACAGACAAATGATCAGAATGCTCTGTTGTACTGTAGGACCCAGCAAAAGGGAAACCATACGAAAGAAAGACCTGCATATAAAAGTAATAATAGGAAAAAAACAACGAAAACACACACCCACACACAAATGAACAAACAATCTTAACCACATACATCACTGCTGACGTGTAGAGGGCAAATGTCTCTTTTCTGTCGGCACTGAAGCGAGAATGGAAAGCACACACACATATATACGCCTTATATATATATATATATATATATAACAGTAATGTGGTATCCCTTGCACACAACTGAGAGACCCTCCGTCAATCGTAATAATAATAATAATAAGTCCAACCACAGCCGCATGTACACACACACACACGTGAATGGTAATGGCTGTGGGATACACACACACACACAAAAGGAGGGCACAGTGGGACACAAACGTAAACAATAATATGTATAGAAAACGTGTGTCCGAGAGTGGGGGGGGGGGAACATGAATAGACCACACTTACAAAAAAACCACCACAAAGGAATAAATCACACATATATGTCAAACTTTTGCATGTATATATATATATATATATTGTATATCGTCTTGCACGATCATAAGTAATACTCAGGCGTTTTTTTTAAAAGATTATTTGAATGGCCCACATTGAAAAATAAAAGTGAGCAAATAGCAAAAGTGATCAGGAAAGGTCCATCTCAAAACAACCCCTTCCCCTCCCTACTCAAAAGCCGTAAAGCGCAGGTTTGTGCATACACGAGTATCTTCTCTACCCTCTTCCACACTTGCACCTTGTCAGTGTCGACGCGTCAGAAGTAGTTTCCACTTCTTTGCTTTATTCACATTCAAATGGGACCAACGTCTCAGGTTGATCATCCATATACGCTTGCGTTTTATTTTTATATTTTTTGATTGTTTTCTCTCGTTTGGTCCACAGCTTGCTCATGTCACAGTCTTCATTCCCGCATACACGCTGGCAGGCACATAATCAGTGAGATGCGCTTCGTTGTCTGTGTTTTTCCCTTTCTGCTGCCTCACCCTTGCTTCTCTGCGGTTCTTTGTACAGTAATGGGGGAGATGCTACACAACACCAGAGAGTGAGAGAGGAGGAGGATAATGAGGACAAATAGAGCGTAGGACATATAAAGGCACCTCAAACCACATGCAACACCATAAAAAAAAGGTAGCGTTATAATGAAAGAACCAAAAACAGCTACGACAACTAAATACTTGGTACCTATACACAGGTAGTGATCATAGTAGGGTGCGATCAGCAAATCCATATGCTCATCGCTCCTGTGATTGCGTGCTAAAGTACTCGACTTCCTTTCCTCCTTCAAATGCGCGCGCACACACATGTTCATTCACACTGTCTCGCGGGCACTCTATGCCTCTTTTCCTCTTCTTTACTGCATTGTGGCGAGTGCCTCGAGCCAAAAGACGATAAGCTCTGCCCCAGGGTCCTTCATACCCACCTCCTTGCCATTCATGTATCGGCTGCGCCCAAACTTCGCGCGGAGCTGCGAGGCTGCTGCAGCCCCGGCCTTGGCAGCGACGTGACAGGCCTGCACGAGCTCCGGTACCGTCTGTGCCTGCGCCACCTTGGGGCAGTCCCGCATTGCCTCCAGGACGTCCACCATCGTGCGGTCACCTTTGCGTGCCCCACCAAGCTGCTGAACATCGTCGCTGCACTGAGCAATGGCACCGCGCAGGGCGTCGCAGGCCGAGCCACCGGCGCTGAGCACGCGCTGCGCGCTGGACCCCCCTCCAATGAGGAGTGCTCCGTATAGCGGGCCAGAGGTGCCCGCGCAGGCGTCCGCGACGGCCTTGGAGAGGAGGCCGAAGGTGCGGCTGACGTCGTGCTCCCACGGCAGGAAGGGCAGCATCTCCAGAGAGGCGAGCGAGGCCCGGTGGACGCCGCTGCCGAGGTCGCCGTCACCCACCTCGGCGTCCAGTGCGTTGAAGGTAGCCTCCATGGGGACCAGCTTCTCGAAGATGTGGCGGGTGGCGCGGTAGAGTGGACCGTTCTCGTCGAGGACGATGCCCTTGGTCTCCGCCTCTGCCTTTGCCACCTGGAGGGCTGTGAGCGGCCCAGGGGCCTCCTTCACGGAGATGTTGGGGGCGTGGAAGTTCATGAGCGGCTGCTGCACGGGGTTCGTGTGCATCATGTACTTGATGTCGCCCTCGTCTTCGATGGCGAGGACAGTGAAGGAGACTCCGTGCATGTCCAGGGAGGTCATGTGGCGGCCTACGTGCACCCCTACCACCATCAGCTTCGCAGCGTCGAGGAGATGCACAGCGTGGTAAGCCATCACGTTCATCTCCAAGTCCGTTGTGCTCCCGAGGTTGTTCACCAGCAGCAGCACCTTACTCCCAGCTGGGATGGCCCGCACCGGGTGGTCCAGGGACACAGGGGAGGCGGCGGCGGAGGTGCCGAGCACCACATCCATCATCTGAGCGGCCAGCTCCTGTGCCCCGGCGTAGGGCACCTGCACCAGACCCTTCTCACCATGGATACCGAGACCAATTTCCACCGTGCCAGCGGGCAGCACCAATGAGGGAGGGAAACCAGGCAGCGCGCAGGAGGACAGGGAGGCGCCGATGGAGCGCATGTTGGAGGAGACACGGTCGGCCAGTGCCTTCAGTTGGGCGAGTGAGGCTCCCCCAGCGGCTGCGGCGCCAAGGATCTTATAGAGCAGACAGCAGCCCGCAACACCCCGGCGCTTGCCAGTCTCCTCCGTGCCGAACACGGCATCATCGGCGGAGAGGGTGGTGGCAACCTGGATGCCCTGCTCCCGTGCCTGACGCACGGCAAACTCAAAGTTGAGAATATCACCCGCGTAGTTTTTAATGATCACGAGGATGCCGGGGCCATCGGGACCTTGCAGCGCGGCCAGGTGCTCGATCGCGGCGCTCACGTGTGCGGTCGGGGGAGAGGCAAACACACTGCCACACACAGCCGCGCTCAACCAACCGCGAACAACATAGCCAACGTGAGCGGGCTCGTGACCGGAGCCACCACCGCAGACGAGGAGGACTTTCGTGGGGTCGATAGAGGCGGAGACAATGACATTGGTGTTGGCGATACGCTGCACCTTGGAGTTGACGGTGCACAGACCAGCGGTCGCGAAATCCACCACGGTGGTGGCGTCATCAACGAACTTTGGGACGATGTCAGACATCTCGGAGGGGCTCTTTTTGTTTTACTTGAGGGTTGCTCTCTTCTTGCGGGGGCAGGAGATACAAGGGGATTCCTTCACTACTACACCGGGGCAAAAAGTAAAGCAATATAGGCGAATGCTAAGAGGACTCTGTTTGGAGTGGATACAAGGGACAAGAGAGCGAGAGAGAGAAGAGAAAGCAACAGCATATGCTGAGAGGGAAAACGCATGAGTAAATACACACACACACAGCTGGTACTCGACCACCACCACCAGAGTACCTTTTTACTAGGTAGGCCTCCGTTAATGAGATCACCTCCAGCCGTAGAGCGGATGGCGAAGATGCCACCGACAACGCACGAGATGAACATGTACCACCGCTTCGTGTAGCCGAGGAAGGGGAACAAGTCGCACAGTGCGGCGGTGAAAGCCTTGATGGACCAGCCCATCGANTTGGTAGCGATCGACACTGATCTTATAGCGATCGCGCAACATAGCGTAGGTGGCACCGCGGAGGATCTGGTCGGCGATGCCCTTGCAGAGGAGGTAGCACATGCCCAGGGAGATGGTGCAGAGCGGGCCATAGCCCTCGCACGCCTCCCCGAAAATAGGAAAGTGGCGTATCCACGGGCACTTGTTGAAGAGTGCGCGTGCGTGCGGGTGGCAGTAGCGGATCTCCTCTTTCTTTTCGACCTCTTCCGCGACCATGGAGTCGGATTCGTCCTCGTTTGCGAACTGCGTGGCCTCATCGGCAAACTGGCTGGCGCCATCAAAGAGGCTTTCTTGCACGCCCCGGGAGAGATGCGTCATCTTGCCGCGCTGCACAGGTGGTGTGGTGGCGGGGTCGGGGAGTGGTGGCGCCGTGGGCGGGTGTGTGCAGCGTGGGGAGGGTCTGGGAGCTAATACACTGATTACTGTGCGTGGATAGTGAGCGCGAGTGTGGGGGCGTCGCGAGTGGTGTCAGGAAGAACAAGGCGGATGGAACAATGGATGAATGGGTGAGCAGCAGCAGGGGAGAGCGCAGAGAAGAGGTGTGTGTGTTTGTGTGTGCAGGCCAGCCACCGTAACGCGGCGGGCTGCAGAGGCACACAGAGGGCCCACTACCGGCGGCAGCAGCAGCAGCCCTCCTGTCCCTCACACTCTCTCGTTGTCCCCTCTTAGCTCAAATTTGTCGTTTATTGTGTTGTTTAGGGAAAGAAGTGCGTTTGCGTGTTTGT